>JAOWAN010055836.1:0-12946 GCA_028566635.1 Lobelia cardinalis
TTTTTCATTAAAGGTTGATTTTTATAAACTATCTGTTTTAAAGAAAGAATTTTTAAATAGGCTATTCACCCCCCCCCCCCCCTCTAGCCTATATTGAGCTCTAGTGGGACCAACAACATCTGGTACATCTGAAAAGTGATTATGGTACATTATAAAAATGAATATACACTAAGGACGTAATGAACATGATTAAAATGACAGCATGCGGGATGAATCGCTCTTGGAGAAATGGCAGTAGGAAATTTTGAATCATCATTAATAGCATCTATTATATCTGAGTAATAGCATTTTACGAGAATTCCAACAGTTGTAGAATCGAAGTTGGAGTTGCCATGAATGTAAAGACGAGAGGTCGGAGAAAAGACGAGGACGACAATCTGATAGTTGGAGATGGAGGAAAGCGGCAAGGGTTTTGGAACAGGTGCAATTCTTTCACGGGTTTGAATTTATAGAATCGGTTAAAAGGATTTGGAAGAATATTTCAAATTGACTGAATAAAAGATTTGAAAAAAGTTATCAAACTTAAAATTAAGAAATTTGATTAGACTTAAAAAACTTTTTCTTTGTTTACCACAATTTACTCTCGCATAATTTTAAAAGAGTATATTATAATTATTCAAAGCAAATACTTATTAATAAGAGTGCATAATCTCTCTATATAATTTCACTTCTAAAGCGAAAACATTTTGAAAGGAGGAAGGCAACCTGATTAGCCTCCAACGTTTACCCCCACACCCGACTGTCGCCTTGAAGTACTCCCCTCCCATATGTTATGTTACCGGAGGAGAGCTTGAAAGGTGAATAAGCCGCAAGCCCCACCTTGATGCTCTATCAATTCTTGTGCGCGCAGTCCTTTTAGCTTATCCCCCCCTTGGATTGACGGACGGTCCCACTTTTGTTGTTTTCCTTTTGCTTTTCTATCGAGTTCTTTTTTTTTTCTTGGTTATATCAATACCTCCTCGGTTAATGAATAATTTAACTGATTATAAATACTAGTTTTAGTGAAAAATTGAACGTATAATTTGAGAATGATTTGTTTGTGGGTTAAAAAAAAAAATGCGTGCTTCAATTCAAACGTGGAGAGATCAAATTTTGTAAAGGACACTCATTAATCATTCTCAAATAATAGGTCCAATTGGCCAATAGATATGTTCGATTTTCGATAATTTCTTTCATTTGATTTATTTTTCGTAAGCGACATTGCTACGGTGCGGACGTTCGCATATATTTACCATTTTATCATAATATTTTACTATTTAATTGTAACTTTTTATAATTGAGATAAATTCATTCGTATTTTGAAACTTTTAACACGATGTTCCGACTATCTATTATTTCATCGTAATATTATAAAATTTAATTATAACTTTTTACAATTGTGATACAAACGTCCGTTTATCCGCATCATAGCATTTTCGTTCTGGTAAACTTTAGTCATTTTCCCTTCTTATACGAATTCAACGAAAAAATTTTCATTTTTTTCTAATCTTAAATTATTGTATAAATTATTAACAATCAGACTAATAAGTAAAAAAAAAAAACAAAATAAAACAAAACAAAAACGGAACAATCTATCTTATAAGATAGATCAGTAGGACCCACAACAAATAAATAGTAACTTCAAATGATGATAGTGTGTATTGGGAAATGAGTGTTTTATTTGTGAGGGTGTGTGTATATTGGAAATGGGAAAAGTGAGTGTGTGTTGGGAAGAGAGAGATTTTAAAAAATGTTATATTTTATGTGTAATATAATTATATACATAAATTATATTTTATGTGTAATGTAATTATATACATATTTTTTATGTTTTGTTAAATTATATTTTTGTTAATATTTATATTTAATATGAATTATTAAAAAAATAATTCATCAAACATTATTGCACCGACACGGGCATTTACTAGTCTCCTATAATACCACATCCCACTCGAGCACCGACTCCACCACTGCGAATGATCATGCAAAAGTTCATACCACTGCATATTTAAAACTAGAAAATACTCATAGTCCCAAAGTCGCAAGTACGCCAATTAAGGGACAGCGAATCTAAAACCATCACTAAACTACATGGTAGCTTTTAGGTTCAAACAAATTAAACAAATATTGTCACCGAAAGAGCAAAGTTAAATAATAGTACAATTTTGCAAGGGATTGTTAACTACTAGTCTCCATTTCCAACCTTAAATGTTCATGTACATATGTAGTACTACCTTCTAATTTTGCATTAAAAAATAGTAATACATTTTTTCATATAAAATATTTGATCACAACAAAAAAGAAAAAAATAATAAAAATCTTCTGCCTAAATAATGTCTTATTTTATGTTTTATTTTTTTTAAAACTCCATCTTAATTTTTTTTAAAGTTACTTTTAGGTATTAAATTCTAAATTAGTAGTATACGTGTCATTTTTACAAGTTACGAAATAAAAAATAAGACACTGTTTGAAATAAAAAATTTTCAAATTCCAAAAAATACGACTGTTGGTAGTCAACGAAATACTTGCAGAAATATATACAATATCGCATGTGTGTGTGTGTGCGTTTTGAAAAATACTGTAGTAGAATCCATTGCGGACAAGTCAAAAAAGAAAATGTAAACACCCGGCGGGAAAGCAGCAGCAGCGCCAGCGCGGCGCCTAAAGGCGTTTTTATTCTTTGACCAAATATATACACCCCAGACCGTCTGCACCCTTTTTTTTTTTTTTTTGTGTGTGTTCCTTTTTAGCTAATTTCTTCTACTCTAACCCAATCTGACACATTTAAATACTCCCACAATTATGGCCAAATTATCCGTAGTTAATTCCTTGTTTAATGGTATAAATAATCAAAACGACTATTGGATTATCAGACAGTATCCCAACCATTGAAACACCATTTTGGACAGAAAATTGGGACTCGAATACCGAAAATTATACAGAGTGTCTAGTCACTCCGTATTAGATGTGCCCTAATGCACATAATAATTATAAATTATGCATATATAAACCTTTATGTGCATTACTAATTATATTATGTGCATTATAATTATGTTATGTGCATATTTTACAACGTTTATGTGTATTAAGGCACTCCATGAGCAAGGAGTGCGTAGATACTCCATATAACGATTGCTCGAATACCCCATATTCTAACTTAACACTTTGATGGTTAAATATTTGATACCTACAACATTGAAATTGGCAATAACAGAGAAATACCGATGCACAACTTTTTACACAAAAAAACGTAACATTGATCATGTTTATAGACGTAGCCCTCTCCGTAAGAGGAGCTCAGACTTTAATTAGCTTTTGTGCATTTTCCGCGTACTACTCTGTGAATGTAGCATTACTCCTCTTTACGGTCGCAGTCACCGATGGCATCATTCGGGTCGGGATCAATGTGTGTGCGCTTTATGTAAGCTCAAAACTTGTGGACCACTCTTTCAGGGGCATATATATGTATATGCTTTGGGAGGATGGTGCAGATTGATTGTCTCTAGAAGGGAAGGAAGGAATTGTGACTAATTATTGGTGTTGGAGGGGGACCTTATTGTTATGTCATTTTTCTCACAGGGCAGGGCAGGGCAGTGCAGTGGTTTTTATATAGTGACATAAAAGCCAGCTTACCAATGATTTTGAAAAATAGGGTTTTGCTTTCTTATGGATATATATAATTTCAGTTGGGTCCCTTACAAAAAAAATCTCTCTTGGATTAGGGTTTTGATCCAGAAACTAACAGAGGTTTTAATTTGACTATAATGCAATTAATTCAGAGCATCAAAGTCCTTTAACACCACCCCCCCCCCCCACCCCCACCCCCACCCCACCCCCAACTTCCAACCACTCCACATAGAACTTCTTCTAGTAAAAGAGTCTCATTAGTAGGTGTGAGAGAATTCACAAAAATAGCAAAATAGACCCACAATAAAGTTTTGTCCTAACAAGGATGCTTAATAAATTTGTGTCCTAAACATCTTCCCATGGCGCTTTACAAGTCATCTCCTGTAAAGGCATAAAGATTGTGATGACTTAGACATTAAATTACGTGAAATGACGAAAAATGACAAAACTTTCTCGTGTTCGAAAAGTTCTTCGTTAATGCTACATGCACGCGATCTCAAAGCAATACATACTTCTGCTTTCCAACACCTAGGGCTACAACTCTTCCATATGTAACCATTCATAATTAGATTCTTTATTTTCCATTTCTTGTTAATTCAGCAATAATTTTCAACTATCAGGGGTTACTGAGGATGCCCGGCCATGGTAGAAGCAGAAAAATGAATACCTAGACTTTTGGTTTTGGGCACTCAAGGTATTCAATTGGGGCATTATTATGAAACATAAGAGTACCATAGAGTACTTGCAAACTTAGATTACTGAAACATTGGTTGCATGCATCCGTACACTAGGTGGACCTCCACTTCCTTTAAAGCTTGAGAAGTATAAGCATCCTTCATAATAGCTCCACCCCATTCCCCGTCTGGCCAAAAAAGAGCAAAAAAAAAAAAAAAAAAAGGGGGAATTTATTATCAAGGTCGATTCAAAACCAACAAACAAGTCTGATCGAGTTAAACAGATCAAGGGCAAGCCAACTAGGTTTAACGCACAGCCCTCAGACGAGAGCAGCAGAGATCATATATAAACCGCGGCGATTAATTAGTCCACATGCAGAAACGTAGATATGGAGTCTAAGATGGCAAATGCATTCCTAATCTAAAGTTCAAACTTTGGACAAGATGAATACCACCGAAATACTTGGTGATTAATTGAAGAAGTGTACTGCAACTCCAAAAGTCAAGCACCTACTCTAGAATTTGGATTTTCTGTCGTAAATGGTGTCACATCTTCTGTCACATAATTTTAAAAAGCGACACGTCTTTTAAATTAACTAAAATTTAGAGTTTAAAATTTCAGGGTCATCTTTCAAACGGTTGAGAGGGAATTTTAGAAAGATGAGACATAAAATGAGACACTATTTGAGACAGAAGATCCGAACTTCCTATTCTACTCTAATTCCATTTCCACCTGTATAAGTAATGATGTCACTAACAATTTTAAGTGACACTAATTAAAGAGAAGAAGAAAGGCCATCTATTCTAGCTAGGTGGTATCTTTTGAATTGAATCACTCACCAAAAACTTTGAATTTATGTAGAAAAAACACATCTTTCATGAGGGGGAAGGGGTACAGTACACGGAATCAGAAATCTAAAGCAATCCACCAAAATTAAGAAGATAGATAAACCAGAAGATCATGATGTCATTTCCCACGTTGAGTTAAATTAATTGATTGGTCTACTGTGGTTTTCCCATCACTGTAATTTTTGCAATTTTACTGCGTATGTAGCATTCAAAGAAGAGTACTGAAGTTATTGAAGACTACAACTGGAAAGACACTTTCATGGATTCTGAGTAAATGTTACTCCTTCCATCTCAAATATGAGTGACACTTTTTGTTCGTAATCAAGAGCAGAAAGTGTCACTGATTTTGTGACGGGGGGAGGGAGTAGTTACTAGCATGACATTACTTGAAAAAGGTCAAAATATAAAATCACCGTCTAACAATGACATGATATTTGGGCGCCACAGACCATCAGTTGTTTGGTTTTGTGATATCATGCACCATAATGACGCGGTGTCATAGTGATAACCAGTATAGCACAAGAAATTAAGGGTGTGGACAGCAGTACGATTGAAACCTAGCTACATGACACTTTTTGCGTACCAAAGTAAATGTCACTTTTTATTTCAAAATTCATATTGCACCATTAATTCAAGCTTATTTTCTTAATAAATTGACTTCTACAACTCCGTGGTTTTGCCAAAACGTTGGCAATATTTCATTTTAGGACGAAGGCAGCTTAGGGACATTCAATTCTATTCTTTCAATTTAAACAATTAAGTAGCAATTTCATCATACCAGAGTTGCTACAATCCCTGACATAACAACACACCAAAATGTATAATTTGTTGTGAAAATTAAGCTCATACCAGTGTTAATCCATGGGCTCTGAAACATTGAACATCACCAGAGAGAGTAGAGCGCCCCACAACTTTTTGAGCTTTCCTTTTCGAGGAATTCTGTGAGAAACAAAATCAAGTCGAATCTTCATCTTGCTCATATCCACATCCAACATATACCTATCAAGTTGGATGCCATTATTCCAAGTGAGCTGACGATGACCAGCCAAGCAAAAAAACAATATTCAATATTACTTCTAAGAAAAAGTCAGCCATGAAATTGATCATACGCTCTCAAGCTGAGTTCTCTAGCAAATTAGTAACAAGCTGTAGATTGCTTCAATGATGGATAACAATCAGGCTAAGCTGTTATAAAGATGAAATTAAAAAATTCCGATCAAGAATAAGCTAGCCGCTTATTTCATTAATTGCTCACAGGCAAGCACGTATTGCACTACCTCCATTTTATACAAAATCTGACAAAGTTATTGCAGATACTCCAACAATATAAGCAGTACTAATACACAGCCTTTTAACAATCTAGACAATTATCATCACAAAACGTCTTGATGTATTTTCCCGGATATTGCAGCTTCACGTTAGAGATGACAAACAACAGCTGGTGCTGTGTACAAGTACTCAAATTTGTATAGAGTGAAGCAATATTAGTGTGCAATTATGCATTGGTTCTGTGATTAATGCATTAATGAGAAGCTAGGCATAGAGAACATTTTGCTCACAGATAAATATGATGCATTATAGATATTCAAATTTGGAATTATCAAACAAGTTCTTCTTTAAATCTAATATCAACTGTGTTATGCTAAATTTTTATTTTGAAATACAAGAAGAAAGGCTACAGCTATCCAAGAACAAACAAATTGGTAGTTCCCTGCAAGCTGCAAATGTAGCCTATTTCTCCAGAGCAAATTTAACAGGTAAAATCACGAAAAGATCATTTGGGGCTTTCCGGTTTCTGGTTCCCCAGGTACTTCAAAACTCCATAGGCAACTGTTCCAGCAACGAACAAGAAGACTGTTGGCGTAAATGCTGGGTATAGATATTTCACTAATAATTTGTCCCACTCTTCTGGGAGAAAACCTGTAAAAGGAAAAAATCAGTTTATGTCCCTGCCCTCAAGTAAATAGATCATACAAATGAGTACTAAACAAATATCCTTGTATCTCAATTTCGGAGTCCAGGTAGAATTTTTTGTTCACTTCCGACCAAAGAAGACATCTGAAATTGAAGTCAATGGTCTGTAATCATATTCAGATCGGAAAATATAAGGGTTGCATTTGTATAAATAGTTCCAAGACTAGGCAAATCTCCAAAGTTTGTCTCTTTCTTTTGTTTGATAATGTAAACTTTCAGAACCAAATCTGCAGTTTGAAACATGAAGCTTTTCTAGAGTCATCTATCAAATGAGGTTGCTTAGAAAGCCTCTATGGTCGTGACTCGTGAGCCTTATCTATTTGAGGAGTCCTCCTTGACCCAGCTAGCGAACAAACTATAGAATTTTGTTGTTCTTTTCCCTCCACTTACTCGAATGATCTCTGAGGTAGAGAAAATTTATACGACAACAGAAGCATGTAAGGCCCCATGTTGACTATCCTCTTTGGAGACAAAAGTAATTTTGTTGTATTACAGGTAAGCCAAGTCAATTCCACATGCTCACCATCCGACCACGTTGTTTCCTAAAGGGGGATTGAAACCAAATGCATTAGCCCAAGGGTATTTACATCTCTAAGGCCATAGTCGAACACATTGAAGGCCTCCATGAGTAAGCTGGCCCGATGTTCGGTCACTCAGCAAGGAGGACGTCTAACCTGCAGACCCCAGATCCCCCGATATCATTTTTTAACGGTCCCAAAGAAAGCTCGTCCCTGTCCTTAAGAGGCTGAGCTGACCCTAGAGCCCTAGCCTCCTAACACTAAGGCTTCCAAGGAAATGTCTCTATGCCCAAGAGTAGGGGGCAACAAACAACGACGCACTTCCATCCATTTAAATGATTGCCCAAGGGCATTACCAGGCAGCCACACCAAATTGTATTAAACCGGTGTGGGGGCAACGGTCTTTGGCCTTACCAAGCGATTCTACTCTAAGGCTTACGCCTCTCTGTCCATTCCATATATCAATTGTGGGAATCGTCCCAATAGTATGGTTCGCATGGGAACCCATCTGGATTCATGTGGTGGCTGGTGTCAAGAGCAAGTCACACAAGCGCATCGGGATTCATGTGGTGGCTGGTGTCAAGAGCAAGTCACACACTGCACTACGTATGTAAGAGATGGCCGATGTGTGATCTTGTGCTAGTGTAACATGTACGATTTGATTACTGAGGAGAGAGGGACTTGTTTGCTTGCACGTCACTTGCCTCATGATCCTTTGAGGGCCACCTACCCGATGACACGCAGTAAGAAATTGTGGAATATTACTTGTCACGCCAAGCATACTCTATCCATTACACATCAAAGCCCTTGAGGACTAACACATTTACATGAATTCCTTGAGGTCGCTGTGCTTGGCCATATCTTCATTAAACTAGTCTTCTTTCATCTAGCATGAGAAAGATATTAAACTTAAAGGAATGTTCACGAGTAGGATTATGTGGACAGTCATGAAAACATTATGGCTCATGACTGACAAATGTAAAAACCAAAGCATGAAATTTGGATTAGCTAAGAGCAGCCTAAGTTCAGTACTTTAGCCAGTAATATGTAAATTACACATTTTGAATGCACACCTACAGGAGTGCCATTGAGCGGTAAATCAGTAAGATGTTATAGTTGGCTTCGACAATTCGTGCTTGGTAATAACTGACACATAAAATAAGGATGCCCCATAGCAAAGGCTCCCATGCTACTTGGTCTATGACTGGTGTTACATACATAGCATCAACTCTTAAAGTTCCAGTTACCTGGCAGTTGAAAAGTGCAAAAGAGAATTTGTTTTCTGCTTCCAAAGTCATTCATGCCTTCGCTGAACCATGTGTGTTTTTCTCTAGAGATTCTATATCCTGAATGACTCTCGTGCCTGTTAACGCTGTTCACATGGCAATCCTGTTTTTCTTTATTATTTCGACAAGAAACACAATAATTCATCCCAGATGGAGTAGTTAAGAACAATAGCAAGGAAGACAAGAGGCCAGAAAAAAAACAAGGTTAATATATGTGTATACCCACTCGATGTACTCCCATAGCAACCAAGAAATCCTGAATGAGTCCCATGTCTGTTAATGCTGTTCACATCCTAATTTTTTCTTTATAATTTCGACACGGAACACAATGAATGATGCTATGTTTCATCCCAGATGGAGTAGTTAAGAACAATAGCAATAAAAGACAATAGGCTAGACAAAAAGAAGGTTAAGATCTGTATATATCCACTCAACGTACTCGTCCATCCCAAAAAAAATCATATTTCATTACACTACCTTCGACCCATTTCAAGAGTGTTTGAATTTCATGGTCAATTTGACCAATATTCAAGTTGATTCTTTAAATATAGTTCGAGCAAATAAAATTAATACTTTTTGTAAAACACTACAAGTCATTGTTCACGATTTTTTTTTTAAATTAAGCGATTCAAATTCAAATTTGCATAAGAAAAAGTGACTCTCTTAAAGTGTGATGGAGGGAAGTAGAAAAGTCAACATAAGACACTATCAAATAACAATTTAATATACATTATTATGTTTTAGATTTAAAATTTTTCAATCATTGTAAGAATATATAGGCAACTATCAAGTAACTTCTCATAAAAATTTGGTCAAACTTTAATAAAGTTGAATATTTTTGGTGCGGAGGGAGTATTAACTACTAACAATTCAAAAACAAAGATTTTGGGAAACATTACAATTGATATCTTTGATTGTTTTCAATATTAACTACTTCCAATGTTTAATCAGAGAGCCAATAACCTATTATGGGATGTTCCACTGAGGGACTTTGTTTCAAAAACTAAGCTAATAGATTTAAGAAGTAATTACATCGTGAAATTAAACTTGAAATCGACAGAAAAAAAAAAACGATCCTTACAAGCCAAGGATGATTAAAATCCATTTTAATTCTTGACTATCAAAAGTGGACTCTTTATGTATAGCTGAGAGAGTATTTACGTACCATGATTTATGTCCCTAGAGTTTAAGTGTTCCGAAAGTGTGAAGTTAATCGTTGAGAGCTTAGGTGTTGGATATTACGCTATTCCTAAGGCTCTCTGTCTTATGAATCACTTTTAGGCTTGAACTTTACATTTTTTTAAATCTACATTAGGATAATTAATTACTCAAAAATCAAGAACAAACAACAAACTACCATAGAGAATAATAAACAAAAAGAAATCCACATCAATTGGGGTGAATTGGCTCCAATTAGTATATACCTGAGGCTGCAAGAAGAAGCCCCTGGGTAATGATAATGGAGCCGAGCCCTAACCACGCAAGAAGAAAAGCCTTCTCATTCTGGCTCTGCTCCTCCAACTTGGCCTCCTCCTGTTTCGAAACAAACAGCGGCGTCTCAACCGGAGCTCTCCGAATTATCGAAGCACGGCCCTTATTAGTCTTCTTCTTTGCAGTTGCAGCTTTTGTTGCGGTGGATGATGAGGATGAAGAGCCGAACCCTAGACCGGTCGAGGTTGGTGGCGGGGATGACGTGTCATCGGCTGATTGAGTGGAAATAGGTGGTTCCGACGAGGAATTTTGGGATTTGATGGGTGGGAGTAGTAGGGTTGATTTGGGGAGGGTTTTCGACAGAAGGAAATGGTGAGTCTTGGCAGCGCAGGCTGTGGATGAGTGTAATATTAGCGCCATTTTCTGTTTAGTTCGTTGGTTATTTCCCCCCTTTAACGTTCGTCAGCCAGAAAATGTTTTTTCTTTTATGCATCTGCACTGCACACGTCCCTTCATCTACTTTTCTTCGTTAATTTTTTCACTTATTTCTATTTCGCTTGAATTATTCTATTTATTTGAATTTTTGTACTTAGTGGAGTTATTAAAAAAATAATTTAGTAAGTGAAAAAATTTTAATAAATAAAATGATAATAGTTTAAATTATAAAAAATAAAATTATTTAATGCAGAAAGGAAGTTTCGAACTGATAATTTTACCCTCGGCTATTTACACGCACGATCTCAACGCAAAGATGACTCTGTTGAAAGCTGTGGAGGGACATCGAAAAATAGTCGATGAGCACAAAAATGCCGTTTTTTAATATAAGAACGTGTGATATATTTTCGATATAGTATATGAACAACGGGTGCGGTTTACGTTTTCAAAGTAAATATATCATTTGACACATGATTTTAAATATTTTTTTTTATAATTTTCGTATAATTTTATAGTTAGCATCCATATTTTTCTTTAAAAAGAAAAAATATCAAAAATATTTATAAGAGACACAATATACAAGTTCTCAAGAAGGGAGTACTTTTAACAAGACAAATATTACGCAATTTTTTCATTTTCACATTGAGAAATTTATCAATTGAGGGTATTTAATTTAATGTCACGAAACTATGATGGGTGACACGTAGTCAATAAAATAATTTTATATTAATATTTTTACCATAATTACATAGATTTGTAGTCTAAATGTAAAATTTAGTAATTATAGGTAGATTGAAGACCAAACACAAAATTTAGAGAATAGCAAAATACAGTAGATAGATTTGTAGACTAAATGCACAATTAATATAAGGAGGCAGGAGCGGCTATTTATAAAGCACACAAGTGATAAATATAAAACTTAATTACATGTAATGCACATTTTTTAAAAATATTTTACTAATTTTAAACACTCGTATACCTAATTTATCCCACTCTCAACTCTCATTTAACTTGTAATGGTTAGCAATGTTAGGACAATAATTGAAAAAAAGTAAACGAATAAAAGGAAATCGTACAGTATACATTCGATAAGAGGTTATCGAAGGATCTTGTAATGTTTACGATTTCCTTAAAGTGTATTCGTCATCCGGTGCTTTCGAATTTGATGGATGGAACCGCCTCCCAGAACGCCTTTGCAAAACACTCCGACGAAGTACTTGCCGAGCGTACTCAAACAACAAGAAATTTGGATAGGGGAAAACTTCGAGAGAGAGAGAGAGAGAGAGAGCAGAGCAGTAGAGAGTTCATTTATGTGTACCTTTGGCTCTCCCAGCTCCACCTTATATATACTGCATATCAACCCCTATTAAACAAGCTAATAATGTCAAATAATTGCCATTAAATATTATTAATGGGGCTATTACAAATTTAGAATTAAAATCATTCTTAATGCAATTTAATTGCATCAGTTTGGATTTTTAAATTCAAAATTGCTGGAAAGTGGTAAAAACATTTACCATGAGCCAAGGCTACACACATGCGCGCGCGCGTGCGCGACCAATCGAACCGAGCCGGACAGACGACAGCGGCGGCGCGCTCGTAAGTAAGGTGAGTAGGTCCTTACCCTCTACAAAACTTGGATGCCCCTAAGGGTATGCTCTTTGATCCAACACAAATGTTTATAAACACACATAACATTTATTTTTCTCTTAATGTGGGATAATCAGGTATCTCTGATTTATGCACAAGAAATCAATAGGCACTACTATCTTGAGCATACCCAATGAATACACAATCCACTGTCTTTGGTTCTATTTTCACCCTTTTAGGTGGAGGTACTGCCACTTTAGCTAGGCACCCCCACACTTTTAGGTATTTATAAGACGACGCTCGACCTTTCTATAGTTCGTATGGAGTTTTGTCGACATTTTTTCGAGGTATCCTATTTAGGATGTGATTAGCCGAAAGAATTGCTTTCCCCCACAAGTTCTGGGGAAATCCAGAGCTTTGGATCATAGCATTCATCATCTCCTTCAAGGTACGATTCTTTCTTTCAGCCACTCCATTCTGTTGTGGTGCATATGGTGCAGTAGTCGTATGTATGATCCCATTTTGAGAACAAATATCTTTAAATGGTGATTCATACTCTCCGCCTCGATCACTCCTTAGAGTC
>JAOWAN010055877.1:0-12944 GCA_028566635.1 Lobelia cardinalis
ATATATATATATATATATATATATATAGAGAGAGAGAGAGAGAGAGAGAGAGAGAGAGAGAGAGAGAGAGAGAGAGATAGATTTATTTCTCCTAATTATATGTGATCCGATTTTGTTTTAATTTTTTGTGCTAAAATGCAGGAAAAATGTGGTGTTACTGCCGCACAACCTACATGCCAATGTCGTACCTGTATGGCAAGAAGTTTCATGGACCCATCACTGATCTAGTTCTATCGTTGCGCCAAGAAATTCACCCTATCCGTTACGAGGACATAAACTGGAATAAACAGCGTAACAATTGTTGCCAGGTTGGTGAAATTATGATTAGCAAATTACACTGTATAGTAAAAAAAAAAATGCAGGGTCTAAATAATTTAGTGCACATAGAGTTCTGAATACATATGCACATGTGTGTCTGTGTGTGAAAATACGTTGAAAAAGAAAATACATATAAATATAGAAAAGTGATCAAGTATAAATTATAAATATCGAACAAATGTAAAAACATGTTGTATCTTAGAACTTTTTTACTGTATCTTCGATAATTTTTTGTATTTTATAAAACAAAGATTCAAAACAAATATTTTTAAAAAATCAACTAAGGGGCTGTTTGTTTACACTTAATCAACATCTTAAAGAGGTTACGTATGTCTCGGTAAGACAAGTTGTCATTCAGATCATTTGGTAAATTTTCATTTTCTGATCTAAATACAACTTAATTCATCTTATCCAATCAGACTTAAAACTAAGGCTGAATGGTTAAAACCCACCTCTTAAACTCTTTTTTAACTTTTCTATCCCTTTAAAAAAAATTCCAATTCTATCAAGAGTAATTAATGAGATTTAGAATTTAAGTATATTAAATTATATTTATGTTTTAAATGTATCAACTAAAATTAATTTTTTATTCTATGACTTTGTTTTTATATTTTTTCTTTTAATTCGAAACTTTTTTACTATAATTTTAGAAAAAAAAATTTATAACTTTTTTTTCAAATCAGATAAGAATTTAAAATTTATCAACAAAATAAATGTAAGAGCATGCCTAATTTGAAATATGATTGATAATTTATAGATAATCATACAATAAAAATAAGTTTTTAAATTTAAAACATAATAAATGTATACCAAATAATAGTTTCAATAATATATTAGATAAAATTAAAAACAAAGGTAAATTATATATTAATATAGAAATAATTAATTAAATATTGATAATAAATTTAGTATAAATAATAAATCTATTATAATTTATATTTAACTATAATTATTTTATTTCAAATGAGAATATGCTAATATCGATATTTGGTACTTAGAAAAGTCAAACAATCTTTATTAGAGGGTTAAAATGGACAAAAGACACTATTAAGACATTTCATTCAGTTCAGTTACCAAACAGTTTCACTAATTCAACTTTAAGATTTCAGATGTTGTATCTTATTTCTTCAGACACATTCAAACTTGTTTTTAGATTTCATCATTAAGCACTTAAAATAAACAAACAGCACCTAAGATACAACAAAAATATACTAAAATATAATATTTTCGTAAATATGCAATAAAAGAACTAAGATACGATAATTAACGAAGATACAATAAAAATGTAATAATATACAACAACGTCTTACTAAGATTTAACAAAAATAAATTAAAAAAATTAAGAAACAATAATATTAACGAAGATTCAATAAAAATGTACTAAGATACAACAAGTTGTACGTTTGTACGAAAACGTAGTTTATAGCTGAACAAATCCCTTGTCAAGTCTATGTTCAAATGAAAATCTATGAATTTCTACAAGTTTTTATATCTAAATAATTGAATGAATAAGATTAAATTGGAGAGAACAATATTTATATAACTCCTTTTTCTCTCGCCTCTATAAAATGTGATTAATTTAAAATAAAATATTTTACTATCTATAACTCAAAATTTAAATTTAATGACATATATTTATTCAAAATTAATTAATCTCTTTCAAATAATATTAATGAAGAATGCATTTTAAAAATTAACCAAACGCAAGTATCCATAGTTGTGTTTTTATGGTTCTCAGTTGTGTGATTAATTTTTACCACAAATTAAATTTTATTATTCATAATATTAATTTCATGGTTAAATGTTGTAACTTCACTAGTGTATGCACTTGCATTAGGCACCATGTAGAAAAAAAATTAACTTAAAAAAATATTTTAGTTAATATATATATACATATATATATATATATATGAAGGTTATATTTCATAATTAAGTTTACAAAAATTAAATGCTATAGTTAAATTTATAAAAGCTTCTAAGTACAAAAGTTGGTTATTTTTTTTAAAAATAAATTAAAAAAGTAATAGTGTTCAAAATAAATGACTGAGATTGAAAGTTTTTAATAATTAAGATTAAGGGAATGATTTTATTGTCACGACATAAACAGTAAAAGTAACATTGTTTTACATCAAGATATTATACATTTTTTTTCACTAAATCAGATTAAATTAAAAATAGTGATAAAATTTCCCACATGCAATAATACTCGTAGGAGTCGTTTGGTAAGGGGTATGGGATTAGCAGTTGGTATACGGAGCGTCTAGGTACTCGGTGTATTTGGAGCGTTCAATGCACATAAAGACTATAAATTATGCACATAACATAAATATAAAATGCACATAAGTTATATCATTAATATATTCATAATTATTATGTGCATAATTTATAGTCTTTATGTGCATTGGGCGCTCCTAACACATCGAGCGCCTAGGCGCTCGTCAGATTTTGCCATGAGATTAGGGGATATAAGTAGTATAATTAATGAGGTCACTATTAATGAGACCACTAATAATACTTCCCCTATCCAGATATTAATAATAAGGGTAAATAGGGGTATTAGGGCCTAATTCGGTTATACCCTTATTAATTAATAATTGTAATAAATGGCTATCCAACATCCATCAAAATTATTAATAATTCTATCTCATGTTAATGACCTCTACCAAACGACTCCCTAGATTAATATATAAAAATTGGCTGAATTTTGAGGAATTTTCTATTGTTCGTCAATTCAATTTAACAACCTTAAATTATATTATAGATAATTGAGTCTATTTTATTATAAAAATTGAATTTTATTGCTCACTATTTTGCTTTTATGATTCACATTTGTGAAATACATAGTTCAAATCAGGGGTAAAACTTAGTGAAGGGTGGGGGAGGGGCAATAATCCCATTCCTCCTCCCCCCACCAAAAAAAAAAAAAAAAAAGATTGAGAGATTTTAAGGAATTTTTTCCCCCTATACTTTTAAAATATTTCATTTCCCCTCTCCCCTCCTTACTTAATAGATTATAATTTTTCGTTCCTAAATCAGCCTTCAATTCAAGCGAAAAAATAAGCTTATTAATACTTCATAATTTTTTATATATTTATAAATTACTGTGAAATAAGCCTATTAATATCCTCTTTTTTTACGGGGACATAAAAGGCCTACTAATATTCAAAAAAATTATTCGGGGAAATTACCCCAAAACCTCCATAATTTTTAGCCCCCTACCCCCCCCCCCCCCTTCCAAAACCAAATTCCCTACCAAGTTCCGACCCTGGTTCAACTATTTTCACTGAATATTGAATTATATAGTTAATTATATTGATTTCATGTTTCATAGTTTAGTTTTCATGACTAATAGTTTTGAGCGCTTTTGTTTGCATACTTTCTGCATAAATTAAATTTTATGATTCATAATATTGATTTTATGGTTTACCATTGTGATTTCATGATTCAGTCTATTTTTCAGTACATATTAAATTTAATGGGTCACGATTGTGGAATAGTTGGTACAAACAAAATATATTCTTCACGAATCTTGTTTAACATAAAATTTAATTTTGAACAAAAATTCACAACCAACTTTTAATTTTGAATTTTAGATAATATTTTAATTAAAGTAAATCATCTTTTTTAGTGAAGATAAAAATTAAGTACAATTTGTCACAAAATTATAACCGCACATTGTTATCTAAAATTAATTGCAACCATTCAATTATATAAGGATCTAAAGATTCCTAAAAAATTGATTTTCATTTAATTTTATAATTTTTAGGAGAATAGCTCCCTATATATATCAAGAGGTATGTATGTTTCTAAAATCATTTTTTGAGCTTTTGGAAAATGCACAAGTAGTTGCTATGGCATTCTCTTAGTATCTCACTAATTCTTTCAATAACCCAACAACGAGAAAATAGACACAATTATTGATAATTAATAAAAAAAATACATATTAAGCAAAACACAGTATAATGTGGTTCGATTTTAAGTGTAATTGAAGAAATAACTTACTAATAAGTTGAGAAAATTATAAGAATGGAGACTATTTCTCTATCTCTCGACACTCTTAAAATCTCATAACGGATATAAGTGGACAATAAATCTCTCTATAATTGCACACATATGTTGCTCTCTCAAAGTTGTATATAATCCTAACTAGTGTAACTTTATTTATATAGGGGAGGCACACTTACTAATCTCCTCATCATCCATGTATTTATGTCAACACTAGTAAATCATATTATCACCATGAAATTTGAGTCAAAAAATTCACAAATCCTCCCTTGAATCGAATTTTCAAATTTCATCAATTTCTGAAAAGGTCACTCGATCTTTTCTTGAATGTCTCCTTTTTCTTCTTCTTGATTCCACATCATTTCTTTCCCGATCATGATTTTCCCTCCAACAAGCAAAAATTTTTTTGCCGTATTCCTCCCTTCAAGAATCAAGCGCCTTTCATTATGAACTTTATATGTTCACCGTATTTCGACATAACGATACCCACGAGTTGTTATTTGACCAGGTGATAATATATTCATAGTCGCATTCAGAATATACTTCGGATTCAAAGCGGTTTTCACACTTCCATCATGAAGTTTTAAGCGTACACTTTCAACACCTTCAATCTTCATATCCTAAATGTTTCCCACTTTCTCAACAAGTTGTCCCTCTGTGCCCAACGTTCAAACATAACTCAATCATTGCAAATATGTACTGACACAGCAGAATGTAACATCCATTTATTCTTTGCAATCGCAACACAATCATTTGCAACATATGCGGTTAACAAGAATCCACCACCATCATCAATCACATTGATATTCTCCTCATCGACCTTTTTCCTTCCATTCAAATCTGACAATTTCTTCAAAAATCTTCATGGAATCATGGATAAATACTTTTCACACGACCATTCTCTCTCTCTAGTAGAAGCACTCTACATCACTCACTCTCTTTCTTCCCTCGGTCTAGACTTTGATATTCCTCTTGAACTTCCACAGTTGAAAGTTCTTCCTCTTCCAGAATCCTCCACAAATAGTAAACTTTAATGATGGACAAGCTATTACTCCTAGTCATTCTCACATTATCCCTCAATTCTTTCAATACATCTTCAAGTGTTCAAGTAGTTCTGCCTGTCAACGTAGTTTGTACAAATGGCTTATAGAACTTGGGTAATGATGACAACATAAACAAAGCTTCTTATTCATCTTTTATTGCCTCATCAATATCAAACAAATGTTTATTAATTGATTAAATGAGTTTATATGATCATGCAAATTACCTCCTTAATCAAGCTTCAACGAGTACAGATCAATCTTCTAGAACAATCGATTGATTAACGACTTTGCCTCATAGATGCTCGTGGGTTTATCCCAAATATGTATCCCTTTCACTTTTCTCATCCAAAAGATTATATCTTATCTCGGGAGCAAGTGCTAACATGATTGTACTCCATGCACTCTTTCTATCTCCAATCATTCTTCTTATTTATGCTCCACCGGCTTAGTCTCTAGTAAATCTTCATCAACGCCCTGTTGCACTGATATATCTGCAATGGTCATCTTCCAAATCGTGAAATTTATCTTTCAACAAATATGGCGATCGCAAACTTTGATCTGTCACGATGCATCTTCTTTTCCCAACACGTAACTACGATTCTTCAAAACCCTAGCCTTCTATCAGACTGATATTTGCCTAAGCTACACACCTCTAAATCCAATCTATTCAGATTAAAGCCTTATCTCTTCTGAACCTACTATCAAAAATCGCGATACTCAAATAGTGAACGAATTCACACCATCAATTTTTCCTAAGTTGTAAAGAAAGTTACAAACCTAAAAGATTACTTCAATGACTCTTCCTAAGTGTGTGATTTCTTTCCCTCCATCCTCTCTTTGATACCAGTTGTTAGGATCGAACAATAAACACACAAAGCAAAACATACAATATAATGTCATTTGACCTCAAGCCTAATCCACAAAATAACTCACTTATAACTTGAGAAAATTACGAGAATGGAGACTGTCTCTTTCTATCTCTTAACACTTTCAAACCCTCACAACGCATACGTACAACTGAACAATAAATCTCTCTTTTATTGCACACATATGCTTCTCTCTCAAAGTTCTATATAATCCCAACTTAGTGAAGCTTATAAATGTAGGGGAGGCACACTCACTAATCTCCTTACCGCCGATTTGAGATTTTTGTGAAAAAAGACAACTGATATGACATTCTTTTTCTTTAAAATTATAGGTAAAAGTATTAGTGATGGGAAATACAACACTATACCAGATTAAAGATAAAGCCTAACCTTAACTACGTACTTACAAATGCAGGAGGATCTCTATTATCCTCATTCCTTCGTTCAAGATTTGTTGTGGAATACGCTTCACTACCTTAGCGAGCCCGTCTTCAACCGTTGGCCTTTGAACAAGCTTAGAGAGAAAGGTCTGAAGAAAGCAATCGACTTAATGAGATATGGAGCAGAACAGACGAGATACATTACAACAGCAGCTAGTGAAAAGGTAAGTAATAAATACTAGTATCTAACAAATTGAAAAAATGGACATATATGGAAATTAAACTTTTTTGTTCAATGATTTGTATCCAATTGCTAATTTAGTAATTAATGTAAGTAAAATGCTTTGAATTTGAGGTAGAGTTTACAAATAATTTGCTGGTCAGCCGAAAATCCAAATGGCGATGAGTTCAAACATCATCTGTCTAGAGTTCCCGACTACCTATGGCTTGCCGAGGATGGAATGAAAATGCAGGGTATTCCTAGTCAAGTATGGGACTGTGCTCTTGCAACTCAAGCAATTATAGCAAGTGATATGGTTGAAGAATATGGGGATTCTCTTAAAAAGGCGCACTTCTTCCTTAAGCAATCGCAGGTTCATTCCAACTATGCAAAAAATATTACTCCCTTCAACCACGAAACAAGGATCAAAAATTTGATAATGATCAATAAACTTTTGCACTTATTTTGTATTAGTAAAAAGATACTCACATGTTGTTTGAAACCCTAGAAGTTTCAATCAGTTTAAGGAATTTGAGTTGACCAATACTTATCTTTGTAGGTCAAGGAAAATCCATCGGGAGATTTTAGTACAATGTATCGGCATTTTACCAAGGGTTCATGGACATACTCAGATCAAGATCAGGGTTGGGTTGTCTCGGACTGCACGGCAGAATCACTGATGGTATATTAGCGAGTATTTTAGAGGTTTTCCATCGAAACCATTTTTTTAAGCGAAGAGTTACGTCGAGATCTTTTAATAGAATTTGTTTTATTTTTTAAAAAGTGGTTGTTCTACTTCTGCAGTGTCTATTACTGCTATCACAAATGCCTGAGGAAATCGCAGGAGAAAAAGTTGATGTTGAGCGGCTGTATGAGGCTGTAAATGTCCTCCTTTACTTACAAGTATGAGATACATTCAAGTTTAAGATTGTAATTACTAATCATTAAGAAAACTTAAAGAAGTATGATTAGGATCTATGTTACCTGGACTCAGCTACAAGGATCCGATCTCGGTGCAGAGTGGGGTGTCGGATCGGCCAAATTTTAAAATATTATGTCAAATGTAGTAGAAATAGTCGCACCCACAGCCATGTGGTGTCATGCAGACACGGGTAGCAAAAGTGAAGGGTCGAGGTATCATAGATCAAGGAGACCTGCAATAACAATATAACAAGTTAATTTTTTTTCTTTCCTTTTCATGTAGAGCCCAAAAAGCGGAGGTTTTGCTGCTTGGGAGCCACCAGTTCCACAACCATATTTGCAGGTGAAGATCTTTTCATCATTTTAAAACATGTGATGAGTAAATGGAAAAATCGGGGCTATCCAATTATGCCCCTGGCTCCAACTAAGTTAGAGGTCCAACATGAATATTGTTGTTGTTTTCAACTTATTGCTGACTAAAGTTTCTCACTGTCATATACTTTCAGATGTTGAACCCTTCTGAAATTTTTGCAGACATTGTTGTCGAGAAAGAGTATGACCTTAACTTGTGTACTGTCAAGTAACTACGTACAGTTGATTACCATCTTCATGATAGATCATCGACTTTGCTTGTTTTGCTGTTTTAGACATGTTGAGTGCACGGCATCAATTATCAAGGCCCTATTAACCTTCAAGGAGTTGCACCCTGGGCATCGGGAGAAAGAAATTGAAGTTTCTGTAGCAAAAGCAGCAACTTTTCTTGAAGGGAAGCAGCTTCCTAATGGTTCATGGTGAATGAAATTTGTTGGAATTAACTCATTTAATTAGCTAATTATGAAGAAGAAAATAGGATCGTAACTAACAATAGAGAGATAACATTTATAGGTACGGCTTCTGGGGAATTTGCTTCCTCTATGGTACATTTTTTGCACTTGTAGGGTTAGTTTCTGCCGGGAGGTCATATACCGACTGTGAAGCAGTTCGTAAAGCTGTTAGTTTTTTGCTTTCAACGCAAAACAAGGAGGGTGGTTGGGGAGAGAGCATTAAATCTTGCCCAAGCGAGGTAACTACCTACATATCTATAATATTAATTACTAGATCGGAATATACTCCCTCCGTTCCATAATATTAGTCCTTTTAGACTTGTGCACATATATTAAGAAATAATTTACATGGACAAAGTTACCCTCATTAAGTACTCTTTCTTTATTAATGAAAAAAGAGATAAAGTGTAATTAATAGTTATTGGCAGTTGGAATAGTAGGAGGGTACTTTTGAAAAATATGTGTAAAAGCTTCCTAGAAATCCTTAAAGGACAACTATTTTGGAACAAATTTTAACTTTTAAAAGGACTAATATTATGGAACGGAGGGAGTACTATTTATCTATTAAATACTAGAAACAGTAACATATCTACAGACGGAAAGACACACCCCTTCACACACACACACACACACACACACACACATTATTCACACCTTTCGATCTCTCACCCACTCACAACACATAATCCCAAAACACGACTCTGGATCTTCTTTTTCATTTGTTGTCTCATTCTCTATTTTATCTTTATAAAATACAATTCTAACTGTTTAAAAGATGACCCTAAATTTTTAAATAATAAAATATGTGTCAGTATTTAAAAGATATGAAACAAAGACACCAAATATGATGAAAAAATTTCAATTCCCAAAACACACAAATCTACACATATTCTCTCACACCACAAAACACCACACACATTTTTCACATATTTTCTCTCACCTACAATACATAACACCACACTTTTTCACTAAAGTTAGTAACTGCTAATTTATCATTTTTTATATTAGTAATATTTTTTATACAAATATAATATTATTAAAAAATATTTAATTAATATTAGTTATATTTTAAATTATTTTTACACGCCACACTCTCGAAGAAAACATTTTCTAATATTTATCAGCGATATATTATTTTTTTAAAGTACTTAATTATTATTTTTCACTCCGTGTCCTCGGGCAAGGGAATTTTGTGGTATATATATAGGGATATTTATTCGAAATTGATAGTGAAAATCGTGCCACTCTTAAGCATTCTGATTTATTTTTCAAAATATTCTAAATTACAAGTCTCTTAATAATCAGATTTACGTACCATTGGATGGAAATGGAACAAATCTGGTGCAGACATCATGGGCTATGCTTGGTCTTTTATTAAGTGGACAGGTTAGCTTCAGTTTATGAGTCTCTATAAATTAATGATTGATCAATTCTAATGATCTGAAATGGGGTGTTAAACCCCTAATTTCTCTGACTCTATATAGGCAGAGAGAGATCCAACACCATTACATAAAGCAGCAAAGTTATTGATCAACGGTCAGATGGATAATGGAGATTTCCCGCAGCAGGTGAAGTACTAGCTAGCTAGCTAGTGAACTTTAATCGATCGATCTGTTCTCAGCTTAGAGAAAACATTCAATGCTCCGGGATTCACTCAAATTAACAAAAGATGATATTATTATTGCAGGAAATAACAGGAGTGTGCAATAAGAACTGCATGCTACATTTTGCAGAATACAGGAACGTCTTTCCACTTTGGGCGCTAGGACTATACCGACGAAAATGTGTTTGGCTCATGTCACACCCAATTCTTCCAAATTATTGAGTACGCTCTCGATCGATCATTCGCGTAGTTGGATGAGTCGTATGCATGCATTTGTGGAGAATGGGCCGGACGAAACCAACAATTGATTTGACTCATTTGAGGCTTCGTTTCACTGACCTAGCTAGCTCAAATTGGTCCTTTTCTTTCTTTCTTTTTTTTTTTTTTTTGTTTGTGTGTGTGTGTGTGTTATATTATTGGTTTCTAAGTGCTGGCTAGAGGCAGCCCAGCTAGCCCTATAATGTCTAATGGCATGCATGGCAGGGATGAGTTATGGCAATCAAATCCCATAATTCATCCTTGATCATTCTTCCAAATCTATATATATTACTGTGTACGCCCGTATTTAATTTTTTAATTTATAATCTAATTAATGTAAAATGCTAAAAAGTTGATTATAATGCACTTTCTTATTATAATTAAGTTTAGAATTCTGAAAAGAATAAAATATTTTATGATATTGCAATTTATTCTTAAAACGGGGGAACCAAGGGGTGACTCAGTGGTAGAGCTGAGTTTTACAATATGTAAGGTCTCAGGTCCCTTCCCATGCCCCCTTGGGAACAAAAAAAAAATCGTAAAACGGAATAGAGTAAATTAATTAAGTTCATCACACTCTTAATGTACACTCTTAAATGTATGCATTATAATCGCCCTAGGTTTATGCATCACGAATTTATGCATTACGGGTTATGTGCAATAGTATGCACCAAGGTACAACAACAAAAGAACATTTCAAAACACCTTTCTGCTTCCAAGGACAGAAGAAAGTAACTCATGCTTGGGAACCTGCAGTACCCAACACGTTTGCACCCCCTTCTTTTACTCTCCACACACCAACTTTCAATGCGGGCACATCCATATTTCCTGACCCACACACACATGTTGGGGGCAGATCACAAGTCTAATTTGGTTCAATATGCTAATAGACGGTACTATTTAAAATATGAGATAGAGTAGATGGAGTAGATGAATTTTTTTGCTTAAATGTCTATTTTACCCTTAGATGTGAAAGGTTGAATGTAATTTATAATATTTAAATGTAATGTAAAAGGTTTGAATGCGAGGAGAGAGAATGTGATATGAAAGGTTTGAATTGATTTATGTGAGTGTATAGGTATAGGGCTAGTAAATGGAAAGTAAAATTAAAGGAGTGTGATATGTGTGATATTTAGGTGTGATATTTGATATGAGATCGAATATTCTTCGTATTCTCATATGGCATCAAATTGGACTTGTAATCTGGGCCTTTAATAAGCTGGTTTTGCTGTTCAAAATTTACTTTAAAAACATCCAATCATAAACAATGAAAATAATTGGTGCGTGTATTATAGATTTACTGTTAAAAACATCCAATCATGAACACAGGCCCGTTCTTGTAATTTTGAGGCCCTGTGCTAAATCAAAAAAATTAGGCCCTTTGTTTTTAATATGAACTTTAACTTATATCATAGAAATCTTCCGTCTGTTTAGTATCCAGAAAAGCAAACTGATCATACAAACAAATGAAAATGTTAGGCTACAGATAACGGTTAGCAATTCGAAACATCAATGTAATCTTTCTAGCCCAACACATTCGCTTACTAGAAGCAATCCAATTCCCTTTCTTTGAAATAAATTAGTACACACTACACCAATTTACTAGCTCAATTGTTCTTAAAAGTTAAATCATCATATTTAAAACAATGCAATTCTAAAACAAGAGTGAGAACTGATATGTAAATGCTGCATTTAAAAGTGAATGCTGCATTTAAAAATGAATGCTACATTAAATTTGACAGATCCGTGAAATGAAATTCCAGCCAAGCCATAACCACAATTGAGCACTTAAATTGCATATACAGATTCTACCCAAACACAAAATCAACAAAGATATGTTGAGCACTTTAATCACTATTCATTGGCACCAAATCTAAGGTGTTTAAAGCAAAAATTGGGATAATCAAACTGAGATATGATAAGTTTGACCACACAACGTCACAAACCCAAACTTATCTCTGAGAATCCCAATATTACATGTATGATGTATAGACAAAAAAATTAAAAATTCATCTGGGTATCTACAAGACCAATCCTAGTTCATAATTATTAATTAACCAAGAAAAATGAAACAAACCCACAAAACGGTTTTGCTATAATTTCTATTAGACTGGGAAAAAAAAAATAGAAACTCTTATTAATTTAGCACACAAGATTATTACTGAAAACTGTAATGTATCGAACGTCCATTTCCTTGGTTTCTGTATTTAGACGAGCCCGGAAAAATAAAAAGGGAACACTGAAGACTTTTGTTGGTCCACAAATCGCTTAGTTATAGGCTAGAGGGGGGGATGAATAGCCTATTAAAAACTTTTAATAAATCCTCTTTCAAAAGATCTTTGTCAGAGTTCTTGACAGGTGAGGTTCTGTCAAGACATCGGAGTAAATGAGTATGACAAAGACAGGGTTTGGTAGAACAGTTGTAAAGAAGTTTGAGTTAAAAGCAAAGCAGTTTTATTCAAACCAAAGTACTTTTTGAGATCACAGTCAAGCAAGGCAGAGTTAG
>JAOWAN010055888.1:0-12944 GCA_028566635.1 Lobelia cardinalis
CTGCATCTGTGAGCAATCCTCTTTACGTTCTTCACAGAACTAATTAGGGTTCCGCAGCTTTATTCCTACGGAATACTCTCTCTCACGCCGGAGCGTACGAGCGAAGCCACGCCTTGCTCATCACTTTAGGTGTTTCTTTCTACACAGGTAATTGCAGCAATCATCACTCGGAGCCATTATCCTGCCTACACGTGGATCGAACATACCCAGGCTCGATCAATTATATTAAAATAAAAATATTACATTACAATAAAATGATTACATTACATTACAATAATAAGAAAAAACATTACATTACAATTAAAATTAAAACATAAATAAGAATCACTCAACTTAATCTAGTACAAACTCAATAATTTTAGAACTTAAACATTGACTACTACGACATTACGATAAATTATTATAATTAATAGTGGTATACCCGAACTATCTCCACCCAAATTATCGAAATTAATACCAAATATATTTGGTGGAGATGGTGGTTGGGATTGTTGTCGTTGGAGAGTTCTTTTTCGTATAATTTCCATTTGTTGAGCTTGAACAAAAGCACGCATGTTCAAATCACTTATAGAATTCAAGTCACGCTCCATCATCTTATCCTCTCTTCTAAGTTGTTTCTCGAGAACATTTTATTGTTTCAAGAGCACAAGTTTTTCTCGAGCTGCATTAGCCTTCTCCATCAACACCAACATCGCTTGATTTTGAGCAGCAATGTCAGACACACCAGCATCAATTTTTTTCTTCAACGTGAATTTTTTCATCCCAATGGGTCGTTCATACGATGAGCCACAAACATCATCACTCAAATTAATTTTGGGGCATGAAAATCCATGACTTGTGGGGTATTAGAAGTAGGAGATTGAGTTTCTAACTCTGATGAAACATAGTTTGAATCATGCCTTTGAGATGATTGCCTTGGCGTGGTAACACTATCCACAAATTTCTCAAATGATTTGACCTTATTCCAGACATGATCGAATTTGAAACCATTTTGAAATTTAGGGTCAATTGCAAGTAATACTCTTGCTCGATGTAACTGCAAATAATATTTAAAAAACGAATCAAAAGAAGTACGTATGTACAATAATTTTTTGGAAAAAATATAACGATTTATAAAAAATAAAAAAGTGAAATGCTTACAATATCTTGATCTGATGCTCCACTGGGGTTCATGAGCTCTATTTGTCTCACACATGCGTTTAACTTTCTAATGGCCTTCTCTATAGTCTGAATTTGACATTGCAGAAATCTTGACTTTCGAACGACCATTTTAGGAGTTTTTTTTTTCATGGTACATCGCTTCCACTCGAAGCCAAAAATCCTCTCTAGATTGATATATACCTACAATTGGATCTTGAGAAATTTTCATATAAACTTTACACAAGAGGATATCTTCACTCTTTGTGTATGAAGCACTTCGAAAACCCATTTTGAATATGAGGGTGCGAAGAAATATTTTAATAGACTATTATTAGTTTAGGTGAGAACAGAAGATTGGTGTGAATTATAGAATGCAATATGTATGATATATATATAGGGGGAAATCCTATCATCGTCGCCGTTATCGAATGTCTCGACCTCTATTCCTTCGTATAATTGACGAAGTCAAACGTCATGATCAATAAATCGAACAAAGACTTGACGGCCTTGGAAGACCAGGACTATCAACTCTACAGAAGACAATTGTCGTGCTCTGGATGTTGGCATATGGTGTGGTGGCCGATGCAACTGATGAGTATATAAAAATAGCTGAGTCAACTGTACTTGAAAGCTTAAAGAGATTTTGTCATGCTATTGTTGAAATTTTTTCACCCCAATATCTTAGATCACCTAATACTAATGATGTGGCATGGCTACTCCATATTGGCCATAGCCGAGGTTTTTCGAGAATGTTAGGTCTAAATTGTATGCACTGGAAGTGGAAAAATTGTCCTACGGGTTGGGCCGGACAATATGCAGGATGTAGTGGATCACCAACTATTATTCTTAAAGTTGTAGCCGATTATGATCTTTGGATATGGCATACATATTTCGGTATGCCCAATACTAATAATGACATAAATGTGCTGGAGTCATCACATTTATTTTCTAATTTGACTCAAGGTATTGCTCCTCCTGCACATTATGTTATTCAAGGAAAAGAATATAATTTGGGATATTACTTAGCTGATGGTATATATCCAAAATGGTCCACTCTAATACAATCCATTCATAAGTCTTGTGGTCGAAAGAAAAAGTACTTTGTAATGAGACAAGAGGCATGCAGAAAAGACGTGGAGCGTGCATTCGGATTTCTGCAATCACATTTTGCAATTGTTGCGGGGCCAACACGATTTTGGAAAAAAGATGTGTTACATGATATAATGTCTTCGTGCATTATCATGTATAATATGATAATTGAGGATAAACGTGATCTCAGTGCACCAATTGTTAATGTGTTGGAAACACCACCTCCAACCGTTGAAATGGTTGTAGATGAAGACATTCGCTTTCAAGCCTTTGTAGTCATCACAAAAAATCAAAGATAAAGACGCTCATTTTGTACTTCATAATGCATTAATAGAGCACTTATGAGAGCGATATACTAATGAAGATGATTGTAATGATTAATATTATTATCTAATTTAATAATATTGTATTATTATTTATTTAATGTAATGTAATTCTTGTATTATACAACTTTTTAATGGTCGGATCACGAATTCAATATCGCTCTACTTGAACACATGGTTAATATGGTAAAACTTGATCACTAACTTCTCACTTCATTACATATCATTCAATATCACATTTCAAACATTATCCATTTTTCATCTACTACCCATATATCTATATACTCACATAAATCAATTCAAACATTTTACATCACATTTTCTCTCCTGTTTTATTATTTCTTTCCTCACGTTCAAACCTTTTACATCATATTTAAATATTATAAATTACAATCAACATTTGACATCCAATGGCAAAAAAAACATTTTAATATAAATCTCATATTTACTCATCTCACTCCATCTCATATAGTGAACAGTGTCATATTACACAATATCACACCATATCGCACTCCTGATCCCACCGTAATATAGTTTGTATTAACTAAGAAATATTAATTCATATTAAATATTAAAATAAATATTATGCATAAATTTTATTAATTTTAACTAAATAATAATAAAGATATATTATCAAGGGTTAGTATGTAAAAAGTTCAAAGTTATGCGATCATTGTAAAATATGATAAAAATGAATATTTGTGTTTGTTGTAAGGGATAGTGCAAAGGATTGAAATAGATTAGTGTTGGAGATAATGCAAGGAATAAAGGAATTTATTTTTTTGGTTGAAGATGCCCTCATTCGAGAAGTGGGTTTTTAATTTAACTAGCATTCAGGCCACTCCAAGGTGTTTTTTTTTTTTTTTTTTTTTTGGCTTGGGCCAATAATTAAATGGATGCACTTAAATTTTAAATTATTATACTATATAAGTAAAGAAATAAATAAGGGTAAATTATAGAAATGGTCTCTATACTGAAAAGCTATTTGAAAAAAAAATTTTAAACTCAAGATTGCTCAATTTTAGTTTCTGTACTGAAAAAATCAAGCACAATTGGTCCTCAATTCTAATTTCGGTCCAATTAAGTTTGAAATAGAAATAAGCATACATGACACTTGCTAATAGCAAAAATAAAAACCTCAAATTCATTCATTTTCTCTACTAAATCGACTTATTTTCTCCATTTTACACAAGAAAAATAAGTGAAAGATAGAAAAAATGAGTGAATCTGATATTTTTTTTCCCGCCATTAGCAAGTATCACGCATATTTATTTCTATTTCAAATTTAATGGGATTAAAATTATATTTTTGGACCAACTGCACTTAATTTTTCTAGTAAAGGACCAAAATTAAGCAATCCTGAGTTTAAGGACTTTTATCCAAAAACATTTTGAGTAAAGCGACCATTTCTGCAATTTCCCTAATAAATAATAATAAAATTTTAAACTATTAACTTTATTTTTATTTTTATTTTTATTTTTATTTAAGTAATTATACGATAAATTCTCATACATTAATAAAAAAAAGTATTAAAATCTGGTTTTAATGGGAAAGAAAATAATTTGGGATTTCATTCGGGTGAATGAGGAAAGGAAAAAACAAATCGTAGTTACTGATCATGTATACGAGGGGAAAAAATTTTGGACGGTTATATTTTTTATATATGTAAAAAGAAAATAAAATTAAAATATTAGTATCCTTCCTAGCGCTGAAAAAACGGATGAATTGGATAGAAAATAGGGTATTTCACAAAAATTTTAACTATTTTCGGAATAAAAAAATCAATCTCAATTCTATCCCAAAAAATTCCAAAAATCTATAGTACGTTTCAATTTCGTAATCATGCATTTTTTTAATTTTCAAAATTTTGAAATTTTTTTAATTTTTTTTGTAATCATAATATTTTCAAAAAAATATTTATAGAAAAATTTTATGGAAAAAAAATAGAGAAGACAAATTAATGGATAAAGACATTTCATTCAAATAAACAATTAAATGACTGCAACTAGGTAAACAAATTCATAAATATCCAAAGATGTGTTTTCAAAAATTTTATGAAACCTCACTTTTATTTTTTTCTCTCATATATCTTTATATTTGAAGGAGACAAAATAATTTTTTTATAATTAATAATATATATTGAGAAAGATTATGATTTGTTTTCAGAAAATAAAGTAATAATCACTAAAGTATATTTCATATCCTTTTCAAATATATATTTGGATTTATTGTGTTTTAAGCTCTAATGTTTGTCCCGATTTTTAATTTAGGTCCTTAGGTTCAAAATTTTATAGTTTATGCCCTAATATTATAATTTCATTGCATAATCGGCCTTTTTCGTTGATTTTTAACGGATTCCGTTGAAAAAGGTACGTTATGCAACACAATTGTAATATCAAGGCCTAAATTACGAACTTTTGAAACTGAGAGCTTAAATTACGACAAAAAAAAGATTGCACCAGTTTTTCCTTTTTTATAATTAAGGTATGATTTTAATTAATGTATAACTTAATTAGGTATTTTACTTAAGTAATATATAATTTAATAATTTTATTTAATTTTGTATTTTTTTAATTAATGCCTTTTATTTATTTGATAATCAATGCATAAATAGAAAATGAGCGAATTATCATATTATTTCTGATTTAAATGCCTTTAATTTATAGTTTTTAATTTTTAATGCTTTTAATAATATAATTTTGATTGCCTATTATTTATTTGATAATTCAAAGAGGAGGAATGAGATAAAAAGAATTTTTCAAAAACTCGGGACATATTAAAAAGTCGGATTAAATAAGAAAAAAAAACTTGTGTAATTCGCATTTTAGACATGACTCCCTCGTGAGTTTTTTCATAAGGGAAAGAGTACTTGTATAATTTCAGTTAGCTAGCCGTCATTTTAAGCTAATAAACGCATGATAAAAGACTAAAGTACCCCTAAATGTAAAAAAAATGTGATACCAAAAAAATTTCTATAATATATAATATATTATATAAATAAAATATAAATACATAATTAAATAAAAACATTAATTAAAAAATTAAAATTTAAAAATAATATTATTAAAGATATTAATTATTAAATAAATAATATGAAGTAAAAATCATATTATTAAAGGCATTACAAATTAAAAATCATAAATTAAAGGCATTAAAAAATAAAAGTAATATGATAAATTATTTATTTTCTATTTATGAAATTTATTATCAAATAAATAAAAGACATTAATTATAAAATAAAAAAATAAATTAAAACTATCAAATTATATATTACTTAATTAAAATTCCTAATTAAATAATACTTTAATTAAAATCATACCTTAATTATAAAAAAGATCAAGATTTGTGCAATCTTTTACTTTATCACAATTTAGGTCCCCCGGGTTCAAAAGTTAACAATTTAGACCATGATATTACAATTTTGTTGCATAACGGGCAATTTTTAATGAAATTCGTCAAAAATAACGAAAAAGCCCCCTTATGCAATAAAATTATAATATCAGGGCCTAAATTGCGAAATTTTGAACCTGAAAGCCTAAATTGCGATTTATGATAAATATTGGGGCTTAAAATGCAATAAACCATATATATTTCGTAATTTTTAAGTATAGAGCTTTACATGTTTGTACAATTTTAAACTACATAAAAAATAAAAAAATATCGTAGAAAAATAATAAAAAGTTTTGCATATGTTGTGAAATCTAGTTTATTGAAATTAAAAGTGATTATCATTATTTTTATCATTAATCCTATTATTACGTTAATTCTATTACTTATTGTATTTTGTTACTTTATAATCATGATATGCTGTGGATTATCTTAATTCATTAGTAAAATTTTTGAATAATTTGTAACATAAAATATTTATCTAGTGGTAAGATTTTACTTTGAGTGTATGAGATAAATAATTTAATTTTCTCAATATTTATTCTTTATATTATATTAAAATCGGAATTTAAAATTTAAAATTTAAAAATATTTTGAATTAAATTTCAAAATATTCAAAATTTTAAAAACTGATTTCAGTTTCGATCCGAAAAAATTACGAAGATATCGAAAATCAAAATTTTTGTTGTAAACCTAATATGTTGGATGACTATTTCTAGATAGACACCATACTTTAGGGTCATTTGTGTAAGTTGTAACCCTAGGGCTCCCTATTTATTGATAAGGATTCCCCCATCAGATTAATGAGAATACGGCTCCACTCTCTCTCCCTAAACTTTGTCCCTAAACTTTGTGTTCTTTACTTTACGCTCTTTTCTCCCTACGATTAATGTCTAATCACGTTGTTTATCACCAACATGAATCTATTCACAACAATTTTGAATTTTGAACGAAGAAATTTTCGTTTCAAAAACAAAAAATTTGCGAATCAAATTCAGCAAATAACAGAATTTTTGTTTCAATTTTCGGTCCTAATCCTACCTCCCCTTGCTTCCTGGACTGGACCCCAGTTTGCTCCCTTTTTGGGCCGGACAGTTTCTTTAAGTAAGAAAAGATTTTTATAGATAAATTGTTCGGTTTTAATTTTAGGATTAAATAATTATTTAATTACTCCCTAAAATTTTTTAAATATTTCAAAAGTGATTTCAAGCTCTCAAAAAGGAAGAGAAAATAGACAATGAATTGAGGGAGTATTTTATAATAATTCGTTTGATTAACAATGAATTTTCACGTTTTTTTTTTGGTCAATTAAATTTTACATCTGCAATTTATTCACTCATTTTAAGTATTTAAAATTTAAATAAAACTTTAAAGCACTTGATATGTCTTTTTTCTTTTTAGTAAAAAAATCTTGAATTGTTTTCAACACGTGAATGCACATATTATTCAAATTGCATTAATACATTTTTCTTAAAACAAAAAATATGACTCCCTCCGTCTCTTTTATTTTGGTCATAAGGAAAAAATATGTATCTTTAAAATTTTCAATAAATGCATTAAAATTGGATATATAATATTTACATTTCATAACTTTTTTTTTTGTAATAACACTCCAAAAAAATTAAAAAGATTTAACAATTCTTCAATATATGGATAAAAGAATAAAATTGACATTTAATGCTCCTAAAATATAAGATTATCAAAATAATTAAAACCACCACAAAAACAAATTGACAAAAAAAAAAGGACGGATGGAGTATTTAAATATTATTTAATATTAATTCACTCTCACCTGATCTTTTTTTTATTTCGTCCGTACACTCCTAAGTGCGATTGAAATAAGTTAGGAGCGGATCACAAATTTGATAATCCATGATACGGTAATATGATTGATTCATATCGAGCACAATATCGATATGAGTGCAACAGTTTGATTTGCGGTATAAATCGTAAGTTGAATCACATGTTATCAATTTGGTGAATTTTAAACATAAATCGAATCGTTCAATTAGAAAAACCAAATCGAACCGATCCGATAAATTATAATTCGATTTAATTTGATTTATCGGTTTAAAAAAAATCTTGTAATTTTTTTTAAACAAAAAACTAAATATACCATATAATTTATTACAAAAAAATTTAAACAATTTTTTAAAATATTAATAACTTAAAATTCATAATAAATATTGAAAAATAATCCAAATATGTTGTTTGTTTACATAATATTTAGTACAATACAACCTTAAAGTTATAAAATTCATAAGTTCGTCACAATATAATTATGTTTAATTTTAAAATATAATTATTATTTTATTTTACATATTAAATTAAAAGGAGTTATACAAATATATAGAGACTTTTATATGAATATATATATAAGTATATATACACACACATTATCGGTTAGGTTTGATTCGGTTCGATTTGAGATGGTGAAATTACAAATCGAACCGTCCTTACTCGAAATCAAATTGAACTCATCGATTTATTTCAGTTCGATTCGATTAGAGATTTGAACAATCTGAACTTGCACCCTCGATTTACATTAATATTACATTCTCATCTATAATATACTAGTGTAAGCTCGTGCCCTCGGACAGTGCACGCGGAGATCCTCACCTATCTTTTCAATGAAACTACTGACCTCATCATCACTGGAGATCCTTGCCAGTGAAATCTTCGAGCAATTCAACACCGTCGACGCCAAACTCATCGTCATCCCACTAGATTCCACCATCTTCTCCAACGACTTTCAATTATCCAACAGCAAAAAAATTCCTTCGATGAACCCGGTGACTTCGACAATACCTTTGTATTCATCTTCCTCCCCTACGATGAAATCGACTTCTTCTCCCCTCCCCCAATTCTTCTCCGGCACGGTTGAAATCGACTCAGTCGCGCTCCGTAAAATTTTCGATTCAATTTGCAGCAATATTCTCACCCCTCCTCTACGTATTAACGCTCCCTAACAGAGCAGAGCGCCCCTGCTTTCATTCAGTTACCGAACACAGCCTGCTGAGGAGGAGGCTGCGGGGAGGGTGTAACTTCGGTTTCTGATTGGCCTTTACCTGGGGAGTTAGGAGAAGATTTTTCGAATGGAGTTGACACATGACGTGCGACGGGGGGTGGTGGAGAGTGGTGGGGAGGGCCATGGTCCGGAGACTCGGGGATGTTGATCACAATCTTAGACGCCATGAACAACTAGTGTTATTGGGCAAGATGAACCGAGGTTGGATTTCGATTAGCCTTAATAAAGGGAGCCCTAATAGTGAGCAGAGTTGAAGTAGAGACGATGGGAGGTTTTATTTGGTTTATTAAGGGTGGAGGAGTAGGACTGGGATATAACAGCCCTATAAAAAGCCGTCAGATTAGTGTGCAGGCTATCACATCATGGGAAATTGGAGGGGTATATTTGGAAGAAATTTTTTGAAATGAACAGTAACAAAATCACTCATTTTTTCAAAAACTAAAATTTTCCAAAATCGACAAAAACAAACTATCGTTCAAACACACCCAAAATAATTTTTTTTAATTAAAAAAAAGAAAGAAAAGAACACCAAACGAAAAAATTGGGAAAAAAAAAGTGAATTCTACCACTCTACCCATTCACACACACATATAGGTAGAGCAAGTACACACTGATTCTTTTGTTCCCTCCCCTCAACCATAACATTTTGTTCCATCGAATGGCTAAGATTAATTTATAAATTTTACTTTTGGAGATGTTTTTTCAATGAATAATAGAATGCTCTAATTTATAATATAGATAACCCAATAGTTTTTTTACAGTAGAAAACGTCTTATCAAGGTCTTCACATCACCTCGATAACAGCACTGTCCTTTTATACTTCAATTTCTCAATGCAATAAAAAGAACACAAACATTATTTCTTTTCTAAAATTCTTTGCACCATCCTTCAAACAATTTTAACATTCCACTAAAATACGTCCACGGAATCACTGCCACATATGACACAAAAATATATCAATTTCTTCAATCTTCACCAACTTCATCTTCATCCATTGAGTACAAAAATTCCACCCCAAAAACTTCAGCTCCAAACTTCATTCATTGAAACAATGGAAAAAATATCAATAGACATTTTACAAAGAAGTTTTCAGTACAAGAAAGAATTATATAACATAATCATTTCTTTTTAAAATCCTTAAATCTAGGTTTCAAGAAAGGCTTTTCGCTTCCTTTGAAAATAGTAAACGGTTAAGACTGAACTTCAAGAAAAGAAGGTTCAAGAAAACCAACAAAAAGGAAGGAACTGAAGCACAAAAAAATTCAAAAAATATCAAGCCAATTTCTGAACTTCAGGGAGAAATAGAATAACGGTGGCAACGGCGGCGGCGTTTGATCCGTGAAAGATTAGAACAACGGTAGGGAGTTTAGGATTTTTTTAGAGGACGGCGGTAAGGTGTTAACAGAGAGGTGGGTCGGGCGGTGTAAGGAGTTTAGGGTTTCTTTTGATAGGGCGACAAGGGTAGTAGGCTTTTAGAGGGGTTTACAGTGGGGGTACGCGGAGTACTGGGTTGAGGGAGAAGGGGTCGAAAGAAAAGTCACAGCAGATCGTGCAAAAGGGGACTCGAATTCGTGGTCGTCCGAAGTATTTGCAAGACTACGACTTGTGATTGGTTGTAACAAAAGCGGATCTCTTTTATTTCTTTTGCAACGTGGACTTAGTAATTGTTCTAGTAATGGGCCCCTGCGTGGGTACCAAAGCAGTTAGTTATTTTCCCTATTTAGCCTGTTTCAGTTGTCCCATGATGGTTTTACGAAAGAAGTTAAGAACAAACAAAAGTCCCTTCTCATCTCAAGAACGCTGCGTCAATCGGCTCTTATTGACAATCCTATTTCCAATCCCCGTGCTAGAGTTTGTATCCACTCAAAGCGATACGGTTGTGTGTTAGTTTCTAAAATTATGTGCTTTCATTGAGAGTGAAATGGCATCATCAAGTGAGGACTCTTCGTCGGCAGTGGCTTTGGCGACTATGATGGAGAAGAAGTTGGCTGAAATGTTTCAGGAACTTTCTGAAGTGCAGAAAGGAGCAATTCATCAGGAGATTGTATCGGTGAACGGAAAGATTGATACGTTGAGCACTCGTATGGATCGAGTAGAAGGAGGAAATCCTACCGGGAGTCATCAACAACCGCCATACCAGATTTGGAGGAGAGGTTGAAGGATCACCGCCGAATCGTCCGAAGTTTAAAGTGGATCCCCCCAAAACTGATGGATCCGATCCACACACCTGGCTTTTCCAAGTTAACGAGTTTTCCGAGTTCCACTCGATACCAGAGGATGAACTTTTACGGGTTATTGGGATGATGCTCAAGGGCCCAGCTGTTGAATGGTTCAGGAGGATGAAGAATAATGATCTGGTCAACACTTGGCTTGATTTTGAGGAACAATTCAAGTTTAGATTCAATCCAGAAATGTATAAAGATTATTTTGGGCTCCTATCCAAGCTTCAACAATCTGGTACCGTCATGGAATACCAAACCGAGTTTGAAAGACTCAAGAATAAGATCGCAGGGGTGACAGACGCGACCTTGATTTTAGTATTTATTTCGGGGTTGAAGGATCTGGTGAGGAGAGAACTCAGGGTTCAACGAACAACTACACTGAATGGGGCTTTTTCCTTGGCTAGGGAGACTACCGCTAAGTATCAAGAGTTGCAACCTATGCCAAGACGATCGTGGGCTCCGCCGTATACGAAGGCAACCTAGTCCGGTGATCAGAATACAGGGAACCCCCGTGGTAACACCCTACATTCCTCCGACTAAAGATCCGTTGCTGCCTGCACCAAAGGGAATTCCGGCTAAGCCTGTACACCGGATATCTCCGACGGAGAAAGCAGAGAAGGATTTGCGAGGTGAGTGCTATTTTTGCCATGAAACTCTTAAATAGGGCTGACCGAAAATAACAAGTTAAACAACCAAAAATAGCCGCAATTAACAAAGTCATCAAAATGCCAAATAAAATAAATAAATGCAAAGTGTACTCTGACTGACGTGATCCACCAATCGCGTGGAAGGCCTCTTCGCACGAACACTGCGTCTCGGGCCATCATCTCAACCACACTCATATCAGTACTTGAAGCTCATTTTCTTTCTGCTCCTCTTCTTCAATTTGGTCATCTTCTTCATCATCATCCTCCTCTTCTCTCTTGATTACAGTCTTCAAATCAGCGATATTGTTCCCACATTTCCTACAATTACAAGGACCTGTTTGCATGAATGACATAATTTTAGATTTTAAACATTACCCAGAAAAAAAATAGAAACAGAGAGAGGGATTTTACACATATGAGTGGTAGGAGCAACCAAACTCAAGTCTTTTTCACAAAAATTTGGGGCAAAGATGGAAACTTGGAAGTTTGAATTCCAAATTAGCCAGAAAACAAGAAAGTCCCCTGCTTCTGTTTTGGTGTCCTTGACAAATTCGATCCAACCTTTGCCGAAATAGTATTTCCCTCCAATTAGTTCAATCTTTACTTTCCATTTGCCCCCGGATTCTGTTTTCAGCACTGGGTTTACTGGAAATTCGCTTTCCAAGAAATTTGTGTTCACAAAAACAGATGGTAGTTGCTGAAGAAATCCATCAAGCAGTCAAGCAAAAAGCAGAGCAATCAGTAAATCAATGAAAACCCACTTGGCAAACACACACACACACACACACACACACACATATACAGAGATAGAGAGTTAAAGAACTTACTAGATAATTGGCGGAATCATCAAGCAGAATCTTGAAGAAGGAAGGAATTCTCTGTTTTGGTTTATCCATGTTCACAATTATGGAGGTGGGGAGGTGAAGACGAATTTGACGGGTAATTTGCATTGTCTATCGTACAAATTTCGTTGCCCCTTTTCAGATTTAGTTATTATATAAAGTCTACTCTTTTATAAATTTAATTAATTAATTTATTAATTTAGAATTTTTTATATAAATATAATATAAATAAAAAATACTTTAAAGATATTTATTTAATAAAATTT
>JAOWAN010055899.1:0-12942 GCA_028566635.1 Lobelia cardinalis
TGATCTAACGGACACTTAACCCAAATTATTGACGGAGTGGTCTTTGAATAGAAAATTAAAAGTTCGATGATGAAAAACAATAAAAAAATACTTCAGTGACTGAATGTCAAAAACGGGTATAGTTGAGTGATTTTTCTTGCACTTTACCCTAAAAATAAAAATAATATATACGGGCACGGATATTTCCTAGTTTCCAACAAAACCCAGAACCCCGAACCTTGAGTTGACTCCGACGAATGCAGATCTCCCCTGGGTTGAAACCAGATCTGGCGAATGAAGATGGGGAGAAGAGGGAGCGGTCCGTATATGGAGCGCACGTGCGCTCCTAGCAAGGAGCGCCTATGTGACAATATTCATTTTATTACGTTATTTATTCATTGTTTAAAAATAAATGTTCATTTTTATCATTGTTATTGAAAATCAACAATAACATTAAGAAAAATAAAATGAACATTTAGTTATAAATAATGAACAAAACAACGTAATAGAATGAATATGGAGCACCTAGGCGAGCGCATATGCGCTCCATATAATTTCTAAAGAGGGAGAAGCATCATGTTCGACAACATTTTGTACACCTCCTACCTGGCAAATTATACCGTGCACCTAGGCATACGATGTTAGGCGTGCCCAAATGCACATAAATATATAAAATTATATATATAATGTGATATACAATGTAAATAATAATTATGTACATAATAATGGTATAACTTATGTGTATTTTATATTACATTATATATATAATTTATTATAATTATGTGCATTTGGGCGCACATAGCACATCTTGTGCCTAGGCACACGGTATACCAACAGCTCTTTAGAAATTATATGGAGCGCATATGCGCTCCTTCCTAGGTGCTCCATATTCATTCTATTACGTTGTTTTGTTCATGTTTTATAACTAAATGTTCATTTTATTTTTCTTAATGTTATTGTTGATTTTCAATAACAACGTAATAAAATGAATATTGTCACATAGGCGCTCCTTGCTAGGAGCGCACGTGCGCTCCATTTCAACCCAGGGGAGATCTGCATTCGTCGGAACCAACTGTTCCTACCTTTCCATATATTTTTTTCAATTTCTTTTCCATTCAGCACAACACTGCCGTCATTCCAACATTTGAAAACAATCAGAGAAGAAGCTACCTCCATCCAAGAACCATTCCTCCCCTTCCCTTCCTTCATCTCTACCACCGTGGAACCCCTCACCCAAAACTCTCCTCTCCTCTTTGTACCGCCACCACCAACCACCATCCGCACCCAAAATGAAGAACACAAATCGATAAAGAGCACAAACCCAAACTATACCATCACCCTTTCTATACCATAGATCGAGAGAGAGATTACCAACCAAGACACATCCAAATATGTACAAATTATCGATGAGGGAGAGAGAGATTATCAGGAAATTACAGATCCCTAAACTATACTAAATCTGTACAAATTACCGAGAGAGATAGAGAGGTATAGAGTTTGGTTACTGCTTCAATGGAGAGGGTGCAGACGACGGCGTTGCAGTGGATCGGTGACGATGGTGGGATGGCTGGGGGAGAAAGAAAAGAGAGAGAGCGCACTGGGAAAGGAAGAGACGGGAGGGGGGAAGAAGGGGCGCCCGACGGGTTTATGTTTTTTTTGTTGTTGATAAATTTTACTTTTAGTCCCCAGAAATGACTTAAATTTTCATAACTAACCCAAGAGAATCGCATGTGACATGTCTCCTCCGTTTCATTTTTAACGATTTTCATCAAAAATTATTAATTTCGTAATAAAAATGAAACATTAGGATCTAACTGTCAATTTTCGAAATGGGGAGATTTGGTTTTCCAAATGAATGCATTTGTATTCAGATATTTGTATATATATGCTCTTCATTTTGAGCCTTGAATTTTAACATTAATCCCTATATGTTTGGGAATGCAATATGAATTTGAAATGTAGCCGATATGTAATGTAGAGTTGAAAAGTGGATGGAATCGTTCAAGTGGCAGTTTAAATAAAATGGATTAATTAGTCTACTCTTGATCATGTGTGTCGAGTCTGTCGACAGCGAGCGACCAAACTCTGAAAATTGATGGATCACCAGAGAGACCATGCATAGAGTATGTTAAAAGAAGAAAGAGAAGCCTTTTAGGGCACCTTTCAAACTATTATAATTAGCAATACATGTACAGTTCATGTTGTATTAATTTTTTTTGGTCTAAGCCTAGGTGTCCGGCCACTGGCCGACTAATCCTGTTCGAGGCGGGTCCCGGAATTAAGGTTTTAAACCTCTCCCAACGTAGTTGCGGGAAATCGAATCTTAGTCCGTCCTTCCAAGTGCAGGCCCTGGCACCGCTGCACCAACTGCTCGTTGGTTCATGTTGTATTAATAAGTTGTTGGTGAGATGTGGTTTATGATGTTCTCCTATGTACTAAAAAGGATAAAAGCACCAAATTATGTAACACATCAAAAACTCCCCTTTTTCATCTCCTGAGAAGGACTTCAGATCATCTGTAGAGCTAATTGCCAACAGGCCAAACACCAGAGTGGTTCAAATATGAACAACTAATCTCTCTCTCTCTCTCTCTCTCTCTCTCTGTACCGAGGGAAGTGTAGATCAGTACTATGTGCTTGGGCAAAGCCACTTAATGTATAAAAATTGTGGCCGATTACTATAGAATGTAATTTATTTGTGTAACACCTCAATTTGGGAGGGGGGGGGGAGTGAAAATTTTGTGTGGTTTATTAGTAGCTCCCTACTACCCATTTAATATCAAATTATTCATAAATTTATGAATTGTCCGTGATGGGCTGTTAACACCAACACATATTTTGTATGGTTATGCTTTCAGATCATTGTGAGCATAACATTAATCTTACGTTTCCATGGAGAAAATGATTGCATATATGATACATGATGTTGCCACAAAGAAGAATCAGTTTGGAGCCCCCACAGCCCATCGTTTCCGCATACTTTCCCCATCGGACATTGATAGCTCAATTCCTCCGACCCCTCTCGATCCGTTATCCATTATTTCACGTTGCGTAGTTGCACACCAGCATAAGTAAATAAATAAATTTGAAAAAAAAAAATCCATGTTGCGCACACACAGAGAGAGGTTATTTTCATATGAGGATCTTTTAAGGTCGAGGGTCATAGTTAATTTGATACATAGATAGGTGGGTGCATACACTCATTCTGTAATATTGTTAATTTGTCACCCACAAAGTCTTGGGGGTGGGATACCACTTTCCAAATTTGCACATTTGAGATAGAGCTAGTAAACAATCAACCTAGCTTTCTTTGTCCATGCAGGTAGCTGGCTGCTCTCCATGCATAGTTAAAATCAGCCTCACCCCTAACTACCATAATTGGGAAAGCTTCATTCATTATTTCTTCTGCTGCTTTTTTGTCTATTTTTGCCCTCATCCATCCTTCTCCCCTGTTTATAAATGATCTCTCTGAGTCTTTTGCAACTTCCTGTAAGGGAGAGTGCACTCTGAGTACAAAGAATATTGTATGTATATACTCTCAATATCTATATATGGGACCAGAGATGATGAGTATATCTGTAAATGGGCAATCTAAGGTCCCTCCTGGTTTCAGATTTCATCCAACAGAAGAGGAACTCTTGCTGTATTACTTGAGGAAAAAAGTTTCTTCGGAGAATATTGACTTAGATGTTATCCAAGATGTCGATCTCAATAAGCTAGAGCCCTGGGATATTCAAGGTTTATTTCTTCGCTAGTTATATGCATACATGCTCCTACCCATTTCTATTTTCATGTGTGATCTAGCATTTGTAAAAATTTGGGTTGTTTTTTATGTTCTACTGTATGTGTGTGTACGTTGTGCAGAGAAATGCAAAATAGGATCAACCCCACAGAATGATTGGTACTTCTTCAGCCACAAAGACAAGAAGTACCCCACGGGAACACGAACAAATCGTGCCACCATTTCAGGGTTTTGGAAAGCCACTGGCCGGGATAAGGTGATCTATAGTAATTCCAGGAAGATTGGAATGAGAAAGACCCTAGTGTTCTACAGAGGTCGTGCACCTCACGGCCAAAAGTCTGATTGGATTATGCATGAATACAGACTTGACGATGATAGGAATCCCAATGCCTCTCTGACCTCACTCGTAAGTTGTCTTATCGTGGAGTAAAGTTTATAATCATGTTCAGATATTGTATGCCTTAAATGAAATTGTCATGCTAGAGGACTTACGAAGCACTGCTATAGCTACCAAGTAAAAGAGAACTAAGTATCCTTTTAACAGGTGGTCACTGATGCGGTGGGTGAGACAACACAAGAAGAAGCTGGTTGGGTTGTATGTCGCGTCTTCAGGAAGAAAAATCACTACAAAGCCCTTGATGACAGCCCTATCACTATAAGTACAAACACTATTTCCGAAACAGAAATCCCAGTAATGCTAAATCCAGGCAACGAGGGGACCTTAGAACAAATGCTCGAGTACATGGAAAGGAATTGCAAGAAAAAAGACAGTGGAACACAGTTCCTGAGTTCCATTGACAACAAGTTCATGCAACTTCCGAGTTTGGAGAGCCCAAAGAACTCTACGACCAGTGGCCAAACATGCTACCAACCATTCCATCTCCTACAGATGATCAACAGCCAGGTGAGTGGAGATCCCAACTCGTTTTTTAGCAACTTGGGAGACCTCGATCAACTGGTAGCTTCACATTTGAATGACCGAAATGAGACGCCTAAGCTACAAGCGTGTTTCAATGAAACCAACATAATATATTGTGACCAAAATCCTAGCTCTAAAACAATTCATGACCTCCAAGCACAGCAATTACAATCATTATCATCATCCTCGCCAACAAACAGAACTTACCATTGCCATCAAAACTACAGTAGCGAATTTGATCTTTGGAGCTTTGAGCGACCTTTATGATTACACAGAATCCATTTTTTCATAACTAAAAGTAAGAGTAAGAAGTCAAATATGTGTGTGAAGTCCAAAAGCATGATGCTTTTCAATTACAAAATAAATGTGGTCAACTGTGGAATATTGTGTAATCTTCAATATATGATATACATTAAATATACAGTGGCAAAATAAATATTACTGTCAAGCTAGGCTCGGTTATTAACATACAAATTCATGGAATTCGTGCAAACAGTAATGCCACTAACTTGGAATCTCCCGATTTAAGATTTTGACTCGTACTTTTTCTAAAAATTATATGGAGCATCTAGACACTTTTAACAAGGAGTGTCACTTTGCTTCAAAAATGAATATAAAGATAAAGAATTATGAAGATAACATGAATATGTGTTGAAAATTTTTCTTAATTATTAACTAGTTTGAATAATAATTAGAAGAATCTAAAAGAAATAAAATGAAAAAAAAAATAGAGAGGAGATTGGAAATCAAACCAAAGATATCAATGAAGCGAGAGATATGCAATAGTGCAAATCTCCTTAAGACATATTTCACCCCAGCTAAGGTGCTTACAGAATCTACATATGTCTCCCAAAATACAACGCTTCTTCGCAGCTTTCACCGTCAGCACTACGGGATACTGCCGTGCGGACCAACGTGAACACACTTTCCAAACAGAGGAGAAAAATTTAGAGAGAAGAAGGAACTCATGAGAAAGTTGGAGGAATACTCTGTTCATTTCGTATATATATGTCTTGCAGTCTGGCACTGCCCCGTTTATATTTGTTTATATAGAAATTAGGGTTCCCTTTCCGAATAGTCGCGACCATTTGAAACTTAACTGACAAACTGTAACTGTGGTTCCATTTCGTCAAGTTCTTCTAACAGATCGACTATTCTGTAAGGATTTAATGAACACCCGTTAACTACTTAACGAACAGACACGACTGTTCAAACGACTGACACACATTCCATTAGTTCCTGACTGACGAAACCCAATGAACTAACAAAGCGACATAACTGATCATAGCTAAAACATAAAACATTCAATGTGGTACACTTAAAATATATTTTTTAATTCACCAAAAATTGGGTTTGATCAATTTAATGTCTCATGGTATTCACCATACTTTAGTGATGAAAATATTCGTTGGTCCAATTAAGTATCGACATCGGGATCCACATAAAATATGACTCAAAATTGGGAAAATTTAATTTTTTCAATAGTCCCCCACATGAATGAAAATGTCAGGCCAGTGACAAAGAAGACAAAAAGACACGAACGACTGGAAACTATTTAAGGAAAGCTATCGCATGGGGATATGTAGCTTTTGGCTTTGAACCTTTCCTTAGTAAAATTTTACCGAAATCACTTGGCTAATCAATGTACTAAGAGTATTGAACTGTCAGCCGTACCAAACAGTAAAATATAAACAGTGTCTAACCAAATTCATTTTAGTTCTCGGTTATGATCATTATTTCGTTCGAGACATTCTTGATTTCAGAGAGTGCTTTAGAGAACTTTGCATTATAAATTCTCATAGAGGCGACCATTCTTAATTAATTTTTATAAAAATTAAAATTATATTATACTATTATAGACACCCCATTTTTGTACCCTTAATTCACGATTAAATTATACATAATTAACCATGAATTAATGAGCAAACACAAGACTATGTCACATAGCACGTAGCACCATATTACATTTGCATACATATTGTATTTGGGCATGATTTGAAATGTTGCATTCTTACACTAATTATATGTAACATTTATTTCGTAGGTTAAATGATCAAAACATGGACAATAAAAGATCCCAAGTGGTCCATGATCAAGTTTCCATCCAAGACAACCATCAAGAGACACAAAAGAGACTTGGGGACCAAAAAGCAACAAGGGAACCACAAAATCCGGACACAAAATTGTCAAAATCGCAAAAAGAGAGAGTCAGACACTCTGAACCGCAAAGATTTAGAGGCTCTGCCTCACTTTGGCTTCTCTTCTTAAGCAAGGGCAATAAGATATTTTTGGGGGACCCTCTCAAGGGCATTTTGGACATTAAGGGACGTCTGAAAATAACTTCCTAGGGTTTTTACCCTCCTCATAAAAATACTCAATCATTCTTCGTCATAAAGAGGTTCCTCTCTCTCTCTCTCTCACTCTCTCTCACTCTCTCTCCTCTTTTCTCTTTTAGTGAATGTGAGTCCCTCCTTAATCAAGCAAGAAACCATTAGAGAGAAATTGAGAGAAATCATCCATTGTTCACCCATTTTTCATCCTTAATTGAAGATTCAACACCTCTAATCATACAAAGAGAAATCCTCTTCACCCCTTTACATAAAATCATTCATTCAACCCCCATTAATCCCTCTCTTTGGCATAAGATTGGAGCCCAAGGAAAAATTATGGGATCTTGAGATCCAAATCTTCATCTTCTTTACCTTCTCTTCAAAGAAATCTCATGGGAGTAGATAAGTCCTTAAATCCAACTCCTGTCCTCCTTTCTTTCAATGTAGTGATAGATCTAATTGCAAATGTGTAGATCTACTATTTCTTGTCTTTTTCTTTCATGAATGTAAAATCATGTAAAGTTATGTCTTAAGATCTATTGTTTGTTCTTGAATGTGATGGGTCTTTATGTATCTCTTGAAACTCTATTATGAATATGTAATCCTTGCTCATGAAATGTAATATTCATTTTCTCCTTATGATTGATGATTAAAATGTAGATCTATCTTGTTCTTATGCTTTGAATAAGTGTGGGAATATGATTTCTTGAAACTCCAAAGTTCTTGTTCTTTTCTTTTCTCTATATGATGTTCCCTAAAAGGACCTAGAAGTGTGGAATAGGTATGTGTGATCTTGAGATCTCCATGAGAGATCCTCTTCCCTTGGAAGAATGAATAAGAGAGAGGTATTGAGATACCATATCCTATCTAGAGAGTAGGATCTTAAATTCATTTTTAGCCCTCTTTTATGAATGATTGTAAAACTATCATGTCTCTATAGATTTGACAAAACCTCCCACATATATAATATTGAAAATTCCATGAATATTGATGACATCTTCTAGCTCATTAAATAGCTAGGTAGAAACATTTGAGGGATGACATGTAGAAATTACTATCTTGCCCCCTCACATCCATGATCTTTGGACCATCATTCCCTCACCCCTCTTGTGTGGAAATGACCATTTTGCCCATACTATGAAATCACATGTTCTTTCTTGCAAACATGCCTTGTGACCCTTTCATGATTAAATATTTTGATTTGGCCTAGGAGTTGAGTTGACCACCCATCATTTTTGGCCACCATGGCACATACGTGAAGCATTAACAAACCATTGACCAACCTAGCTTGGTCAACCCTAAGAGACTATTGCATGCTAGAACACCATTTAGAGACCTTTGATTAGGGCGAATTCTTTGATTAGGGCGAATTGGTGATATCATCTTCACCAAAAACCTGAAAAGCTAATTAATTACAAAGGTTTCAAGCCTCAAACTTGCCTCCAAGTCCTAGGGCCACTCCACATTCCTTGATGATCACCACAACCAAAATGTCGGTTCACAAGCATTGAGTGAATTCGACACCAAATAGGCAATTAAACTCTTGTAAGAGTCGAGTCGAGCCATTATTACGAGCTGCTGGTTGCGGTAGAGCTATTTCTCCAAAAAAAATCTTGCCGAATACGGAATGAAATTGCAATATGATCTCGGTTGTTGTTGTTGTATGTGCTAGCTCCTCCAAGACTTTGTTGACAAGCCAATGAATTGCGCCATGAACAAAAACCACCCCTACGAAGCCTACCACCACAACCCACAAACTAAAAACCCAACTCAACCCACAAACTGAAGAAAACTGATCAACCCACAAACCACCCCTTCCAAGTCACCATTCTTCGGCATATTTGGGATCCTTTTTTCTTTCTAAAGCAGAGTAGGTGCGGGATATGCTTACAGAGCGTGATGATATGGCAAGGGATGGTGAATTTCGCGACGGAAATCTCCCACGAATTAAGGTAGCAATCTTCTACGGTCTTCATTCCAAACCCAACTTTAGTTTCCAAAGATTTTCAAACCCAGATTTGGTTTTACCAGAATTTCCAAACCTAGATTTGGGTTCGGGTCAGGAAGTCGATTTTTGTTGATTTTATTTGATGTTTTATAATGATTTAAGTGAAAAAGTAAGAGAGAGACAGAGACAAAATGATGGGACCCATAAAAACTTAAAAATCAAAAACGATAATAAACTAACATCGTGACCCAAGCCTTGGTTTCCATTCGCTAGGGCTCCGAATCTTTCAGCTGCAGAGTAGATCTGGAGAGAAGACCCGACGATGAAGGCGGAAGATCGAATCAGAGAGGTCTTGAGAGATTTACAAAATCGGAGTAGATCTGGCGAGGAGCGTGCAACTCTCATGGGAGAGAGAGATGGAAGGAGAGAAGGGACGGGGAAAAGAAAGAAGGGGGGCGGCTCCGATGGAGGTTTCCAATGTGTGTTTGGTGATGAGATGGCACGGGCTTGAGAAAGATGGTGGTGAAGGTTGATTTGGTGGTGATGGTCGCCGGATGGGTTGAGGATGGAAATGGTGGGGCTGTGAAGGTATTTAGGGTTGTAAAAATTAGCTCTCATCGTGTTCGATTTAGGACCTGAGATATACCAGGGTGTTAAATGACAGAAATACCCATGTCAAACTCGCGTGCTGCTGTGCACGTGATTTCGTTTTCATCTAATTACTAATGAATTCGTAAAAAAAAAACCTATTTCGAAAAAAGGATATAATGTTGGAGTTCATTTTGAAACTTTTGAAACAAAAGGACATTAAAACTCTTCAAAAATATTGAAGCCTCAAATGATATTAACCCTAAATATATACATAAAACGTTAATTGTGGTAGAGCGATACATATTAATATGCATATATTTACATGTGCATTATCGGCTTCTATTGTACCAAAAAAAAAATTTATCGGCTTCTAGCAAGTCATGTGACGCCATGAGAGGTGGTCAGAGGTTTTTCATTTCTAGGACACAGAAAGATATTGAGGAAGCTTTGAATCTTACAGCTCTACCCACTAGAAAGGGGCCCTCCCTCCCTCTTCTGTCATCACAAGCCATCAAAATATTAATGAAAAAGGTTTGATTCTTGTGCACCCTCCTCCACTTGCATTCTTTTCTCACTCACACAGCTTTCAATGTCAACATCTCTCTCTTTCTCTCTCCTCCCCTCTGTATTATCTAAACTCACTTGTGCACTGGGAACATATATTACAGTGGAGTGAAAAGGGGAGGGTGGATAGGGCTCAGTGCGGTATTGTGCAGAGTTCGATTCCCCGTAAAATAGAATTGACTCTGTTACAAGCGGGAGTAATCTAAGGATTAAGAGCTCTATGTCTATTCGTTAGCTCTTCATCATGACTTCTGTGATGCACATCCAACAATTTACCCTTTTTTACGTTGGCTCAGAACAATACGAGACTCATTTCCCTCTAGAACTAAACTCACTTGTAATAGAAAATGCAGACACAGTACGGTCACTCTCCCTACACACTCTTTCTCAGGTCTAATTTAAAATTATTTTGTGTTCAAAGCTCCTGACCTCTGACAACCCCTCCCCCCAACCCCACCCTCACCACGGCTGTCCTCCTTTCCCCAATGAAAATGCCCAACCTTCTCTCTCTCCTCCTTGTGCTGTTGCATTTACTCATCCATCCCTTTTACACATGATAGTGCAACTGCAAGCCTGTTAGTTGAAAGCTTAACTCAAATAAAGCTCTAACTTTCAATCTTTTTCTTCCCTGCATGCCCCGTCTTCCTGAACTCATTTACCTTTTATTCTGAGCTGTTTTTTAGCTGTAAATGCAGAGTAGTTATAGTTGTACATTTTTCTATGGGAAAGAAAGGTGGATCTTCATGGTTGACCGCTGTTAAAAGAGCCTTCAGATCTCCCAGCAAGGACAGCAATGAAAACAAGAGCAACAGTAGAAGAAGGCTCGACCATAACCAAGATCATGACCCTGAAGAAGATGAAAAGGTTTTTCTTTCACTTTCTCATAAATATTATTTACGCCCCTTTTTACTTGAATCCCATTATAATTAATTGTTCATCATTTATCCTTTCTGGGCTTTTTCAGAAGAGAGAAAAAAGAAGATGGCTTTTCCGGAAGCCTACCATCCATGAGAATGCATCAGTTCAAGCTCAGCAGCCCAAGATAACCAACATTACTAGTAATGTTGGTGGAGGAGCAGCTCCTGCAGCGCCCAATTCATCCAACAGTGACTCTGAAGCTGCAGCCGAGCAGAGGCATGCCGTTGCAGTGGCTATGGCTACTGCTGCAGCTGCTGAGGCTGCAGTAGCCACAGCTCATGCTGCCATGGAGGTGGCTCGCCTCACCAGGATTGCACCCCCTAATTATGCAAGAGAGCACTACGGTGCCATTGTCATTCAGACAGCTTTCAGAGGTTATCTGGTGAGTCTGATAAAGATCTACAATTGAAAGTCCTTTTTCTAATTGGTAGTACATAGAAGAAGTTGAGCACTTTTCTTGTTCCCAAGGTTTGAAAGGTACACTCACACTTCACTGCAATGGAAATGTGTATATATAATTAGCACTTAAAAGCATGAAAAGACTTTGATTGTTTTGCATAATTAGCCATTGCTTTCCGAAAATTATACGGAGTGTCACTCCGTATTAGGAGTGCCATAATGCACATAACGGTTATAAATTATGCACATATAAACTTTATGTGCATTATTAATTATGTTATGTGCATTATAATTATGTTATATGCATATTTTATAAACTTTATGTGCATTTATAAGGCACTCCATATAACGATTATTTCTTTCTATGATGAATACTCATCAGCAAATGGTTTGGACATTATTGATGTACCAGTGCATGCTTAGGGCCCGGTCTTTGTAATAAAAAAAAAGATTTAACTTAAAAATTTAATATTTTCATTAATATAAGAGTTAATGTCTTAATTATATTTATAAAAATGAGACATTATGAAAAATTGGAGGAACTCCTCGTGGTTAACGGGTTTTTGGGATGAGCCCCACGTATTTTATTTTGCGAGGGATAGCCTCCCCGACCAAAAAAGCGTTAGAGACCATCTATTTTATCTAACGATAAATTAGAAAAAGACAAACTACCCTTATTAATCAGGGACCAAAGTGAAAAAATAAGATTGCTAACACATTACACTCGGATCTCCATCTCATCCTTTTTACAGTAATATTCAAAATCAGAACCACCACCAAAATTAAAATTAAAATCAAAACCAATACCATCACCATCATTTCCTCCTCTTCAACACCGTCATTAGCAACATCGAAGGAACACCACTTTCATCATCAATACCAATGACAAACCCAAACAAAACAAATCTATAACATCAAACCCAGTAGCAACAGAAGAAAAAAGATAAGAAGAAGAACACCCAACATAGGGGCAGCTGAAATGATTGGAGCACAACTAATACAAGCTAAGTCAATTTACGAAGACAATGCGACATACGTGCTCTCCATCGTGACACTTGCTGGAACCTGGTTGCTTCCGTGATACTTGTTTGGTTTCTTCTCATCCTCTTTCTTATCTCTCCATTACTTTATCCTACCAACCGGACATGTTAGCTTCTTCTATTGATACCGTTAACTACTACTGGTGTTAATGCTTTTCCTGACACTATTTGGTATACCGACACCGCATAAATCTCATCCAGCTTCGGGAACGGACACCAACAACGAACAAGTCTGGAAGGACAGCGAGGCGGCTGCAGGAGGAAGGGATTGGCAGCGACATCGATCCTCCTATCGGGGCAAATTGACCAACCCAAGATCTTCTCGATCTTCAGATTCGGATTCGTTCACAAGGAAGCACAATTGTAACAGAAACAGACATCGAGCATTTTCAAAGAAGATTGTAGATACCCTTGCGCTGCCATTGGAGAGAGAGAGGGGGGGGGGAAAAAGAGAGAGACTGCGGGGGGGCGGCAGTGTGACTGACGGGTGGCCGGAAGTGATAAAGGGAGGGGA
>JAOWAN010055956.1:0-12929 GCA_028566635.1 Lobelia cardinalis
TAAAATTAAAGTAGTGTGATATGTGTGATATTTTGGGATGAAATTTGATTCGTGATCGCATATTCTCCGTATTCACGGTATTCCCGTATTCCACGAAATCTCATTCGTGATCCAGCCCTTAGTTATATGTCTGTATTTTGTAAAATAAAGATCCAACACAAGAAATTTTTTAAGAAAATCAACAAAGATACAACAAAAATATACTAAGATACAACAGATTCGTAAATATACAACAAACTAACTAAGATGCGAAGATATAACAAAAACGTAATAAGATACAACGGGTTCTTACTAAGATATAGCAAAAAAAAATTAAGATACAACAAAATTAACGAAAATACAACAAAATAGTACTAAGATACATCAGGTTCGCACGTTTGTACGATATTTGTGGTTTGTACCGATTACTTTCCTATATATATATATCTGTACTATCTATGGGGCAATTCCTAGTACATCATTACCATAGTTTGGGATTTTGCATTTTATCAGCTGCATGAGCATTTAGTTTGTCAAAATGCCTCAATCCAGGTTAAGAAGTCATGCAGCTTAGAATTGAATGGTCCCAATTGATTTCACTGTCTTTGGTATTCATAGAACTACATCCTTGGCTGGCTTAAGGTGAATGAGATGAATTATGTTGAAACATATAAATTTAGATTTTCTGTTTGAGGACTTATTACCTGAGCAACGAGAGAAGCGTTCTGGAATTTTCTTGTCATGTTTTACACATAGTGCCGGACAATGGTAGGCTTTCTAATGAAAAAGCATGTATTGCACCAAACTCGAATAACAGTTGGTAAGGGGCTGTCTATCTTAACTTAACTAAGGTCTTGACTTCGAGCCCTCGAAATGCAGCTGCTTTAAAGCTTGGTAGGGAGAGTATCACCGCCCATGTGGTCCTACCCTGCAGGTCTACACGAATCTGGATTATTCGGCGGCCAATGAGGTGATCGAACACCGGATGAAAAAAAAGAAAAAAGAGAGGCTGGCCTGTATTTTATGCATAGTAATTCTAGCACACAGAAATTAAAGTTCACAAGGTTCTTTGCGGCATGCAAAGACCAGTTATGGTGTATTTGCAGGAGTGTGTGGGATGTCCCATCTTTATTCGTTTCTTGAGGTGTAGCTTGTGTTCAGGTATTCTGTTTGCAAGTCTTGACTCTCGACTAGATTACAACTCTGATTGATTGTTCATGCCATGTGTTTCAGTATGGTTTAAAATTCATAAGGTTCTTTGCGTCATCAATATGTTTCAATGCCTTCTTTTAGTTTTCATTCCATTAATATTGTTCAGATGCGTCTTTTTCAAGAGCAAGTGTTAGTTGCTTGGAAAATCTACAAAGATTCGTGACACGCTAACAGCCTGTTGACAAATGTCTCTTAGGACATCCTTCTTCAGTGGCAGTCAACTTGCCTGTGCATATTTATGTTATTTGATTTACCATACTTTTTCATACCAAGATAGCCTTATCATTATTTGCTCCTCTTTAGCATCCATTTTTGTTTTTCTCTAGTATATCCATGCCATCAGTCTTTCAACAGTCTGAATAATAGCTACGGCCTCATCATGTTAGTGTATATATTTGTGTATGTATTTTCATGGTAATTCCTCGTGACTTAAATGTTTTGTGCTTGAGGATTTTCTGGATGGTACATGGTTCTATTATTCGTGATCAAACTTCAAAATTGTTCCCTCCCCCCCCCCCCTACGTTCATAAATTGCCAGAATCTATATTACAATTGAAGGCGAGTGAAAAATCCCCTTTAATCCCAGCCATTTATTACACTAGAAATAACCCCAGCACGAAGGCACGAAGTTAGGAAAAAGTTTGCATGTAGTAATAGTAATATTACAAAAACATTACTATTATTTAAAAATAATAAATTAGAAGTTATTAACTAAAACCGTTTAAATTATACACTCTCTTCACAGATTCTCTCTCATCCACATACAACATCACACGCTCTTCACACTTTCTCACTGACCCACGACACACAACCCTAAAAACACTTTCCCACCATTAGATTAAAAGATTTGAATGATTGAAATTAAAAGAAATTTGTTACTATTTATTGGATCACATCAAAAAAATATTATTCATTAGGTCACATAAAAAACCTTAACATATACTATAGATTGTGAGTTCATTTTAGAAAGAATGCCAAAAAGGCTTGTTTCTGATAGTATTTAGGTTACATAATGCTCATGTCACGCCTATATTGATATTCCTACCATCTGGTTTTCTGAGTACCTTTTGCACACTAATCGATAGAGTTCAGATCAATGTGTAATGAATGACTAAGATTAAAAGGGGATTTTCACTGATCATTGGGTCAATCAATGGACAGTGAAAATCACCCTAAATTGTGATTTAGATTGAAAAAATATAACCATAGTTGACCGACTTGGAAGCAATTATAAGTTTATAATGATTAGAAGGAATGAGTCGTCAGATTACAATACAATAGGTAGCAGACCAAATTGATTACAAAAATTTTGACTATTTTTCACAGTCAATTGCGTCAGTTTTCTTATTTATTTCTTAACTTATTTTTACTCCGGTCGTCTGATCAATTTGTTACAATGACCGAGATTAAAAAGAGTTTTTCACTGATCATTGAGTTAATTCAATATTTAACATTTTAATTAATATAAAAATTAAGTTTTAAATTGATTAAATTTTATATTAAAATTAACTTTAGAAAAAGGAAACTGTCTTAGGATACGCTGTCGGGGAAAAAAAATTTTAAATTTAACATTTCAATTAATATAAAAATTAAATTTTATATTTTTAATTTGCAAAAATTTAGATGTAGTAATTAAATTTACAAAAACTTGAAGGGTTGAGATTAAATGGTTGGGATTAAAAGATTGATTTGAAGGGTCGGGATTAAATGATTGATTTCATGATCCATGTAATTTCATTAAAGATAATATCTACGAAAAATACAATATAAATAATATATGTACTATAAACTTGAAGCGTTGGGATTAAATGGTTGTGATTAAAAGAGTGAGGGGTTAGAGATTAAATGATTGATTTCTTAGTGTCAAAAAATGATTGATTTCATTCCCCATGTAATTTAACTATACTATAGATAAAAACACGTAGTTAAAAAAATTAAATATAATTTTGATCACAGTTCGGAGTAGAGAGGTAAAGATAATTTAATCAATTTAGAATAAATAAAAGTATTAATGATCTAGTGCATGCATGTAACTCAATTCAATCACTTTGATTCTAAATTACTTGGGGTTGGCTAGGTAAAAGGTAAATGATAATATGTACTAAAAATACCATATTAATAATATATCTACAACTCGATTATGTACACCACATATAGGGGGAAAGATTGAGGTTGCATAAGCAACCTCACCGCGCTCGTTCCGTGTCCCCTCCCTTCTCTCTCTTTTTTACTCCAACCATTGATCAATATGTAATAAATGACTGAGATTAAATGGGATTTTTCACTGTTCATTGGGTCAATTTAATAAACAGTGAAACCCACCTTTAATTGTAATATAGATATTGGTCAATGGTTGGAGTAAAAAAGAGAAAAAATTAAAAGAGGAGAAGACGGAGGGGATAGGGATTGAGGAGCGCGGTGCGACCGCTTATGTGACTTCGATTTTTTCCCTTATATGTGGTATACATAATAGAGTAGTACATATATTATTTAAATGATATTTTTAGTACATATTATCTTTTGCCTTTTACTTAGCCAACCCTAAGTAATTTAGAATCAAACTGTTTGAATTGAGTTACATGCATGTACTAGATCATTAATACTTCTATTTATTCTTAATTGATTATCTTAATTTTTTTTTAACCACTTATTTTTTAGCATGGACATTTTCTTTACTTATAGTATATTGAAATTACATGGGCAATGAAATCAACCATTTTTTTAACACTATAAAATTAGTAATTTAATCTCAAATCGTCAAATCTTTTAATCCCAACCCTTCAAGTTTTTTTAAATTTAATTATAGCATCTAAATTTTTGTAAACTTAATTATAAAATTTAATTTTTATATTAATTAAAATGTTAAATTTAAAAGTTACTTTTTTTTCTTTTCGACACCGTGTCCTAGGATATTTTCATTTTTGTAAAGTTAATTTTAATATAAAATATAATTTTTATATTAATTAAAATGTTAAATGTTGAATTGACTCGATGAACATCTTTTTAATCTCAATCATTGATATCATATTGATCGGACGACTGGAGTAAGAAAAAAAATGGACGGAATTGACCGTGAAAAATAGTCAAATTTTTTGTAATCAATTTGGATTGACTGCATTCCTGCCTATTGTAATCTGACGACTCATTCCCTCTAATCGTTATAATTGTTTCCTAACTCAATCAAAAATCGTTATAATTTTTCAATCTATATCACAATTTAGGGTGGTTTTCAGTGTTCATTGTTTGACCTAATGAACAGTGTAAATCTACTTTTAATCTTAGCCATTCATTACACATTGATCAGACGGCGGAGTAAAAAGAAGAAAAAAAAAGGACAGAGGGAGACAAGCTTCATTCAACTCTATTGATTAGAGTGCAAAAGGTACTCGGAAAACCCAGATGGTAGGAACATTAATAGAGGCATGACATGAGCACTATGTAACCATACACAAATACTATTAGAAACAAATCTTTTGGCATTCTTTGTAAAATGAACTCACAATCTATATTTAATGTTTTTGATGTGACCCATTGAATAATATTTTTTTGACGTGATCCAACTTTCTTTTAATTTCAATCATTCAAATCTTTTAATCTAATGGTGGAAAATTGTTTATGGATTAGTGTGTAGTGGGTAAGAGAGAAGGTACATGGGTGAGAGAGTACGTTTGAAGACTGTGTATATTTTAAATGGTTTTAGTTTATTATTGTTTAAATAATAGTAATATTTTTGTAACATTATTTAAAAATATTTTGTAATTTTTTTTTTTCTAATTCCATGCAATTTCCTCCCTAACTTCGTGCCTTCGGACACGGGTTATTCTTAGTATGATAAAACTAGAATTGTTCGAGAAGCTTAATTTACTAGAGTAAAGTTTTAGTTCAGCATTGGTGTAAATATTTTCACAAGAAGTTTTAAAACCCTATATTTGATGAAAAGATGTTGGAATAACACAAATATTTCTTTCTTTATCACATAGTACATCATATCTTTTGTACACATGTATTTTGACTTTTGATGGTGAACTGGAATTGTTTTCATTTCAGGCATTTGATTGATTATATGCAAATTACAATCATCTTTGACATGAATCAATTGAGTTGTCAGATAATATATGAAATAAAGGAGTATGTTGAGGCGCTCGCGGCTCGTCGGCTTGTGTAACTTTACCATTTACTTAATCGGTGCATCAAAACTAAATCCTACTCCCCCTAAATTTTGACTCATTTTTATACTGAAAAGTGTGGTGGGTGGGTAAAAGGAAAACATGGTGATCACTGGGCAAAACAAGCCTTAGTCAGTTCTAATTGTAGTATTTTTGTATGATTTTGTCTCAAACATCAACTTTTCAGTTTTTGTTTATCGTATTTCATTATTAAAGGTATTCAAATGGCAGGGTCTGGTGATGAACAAACTCACTCAACTGGAGGCTCTCAGACAAAATCTACCACTGACAATGTTCAGTTGAAGGGGAAAAATACATTTGCTGTGCCTAGAAATGTCAGAGTTGGCGGGACCGGTCAGAGAAAACCAAAGCTGGAGGATGCTGAGGGAGGAGAGAAGCCAAAATCAAATGACGAGTTTAGAAATATACTCCTGAAGAAGACGTGAGATATTTCTTTTTTACCACATCTTAGTATTGCATCAGAGTCCAAACGTACAAGCTTTAAATAGTAGTTTATTGGATGCATTTGGATGCTCTTGTATCTCGACATGGGCTAAACTTATACCTCTTTTATCTGGACCTTTGGAGTTGCACAATATGTGTTTGGTGGTCTAACCAAAATATTATCTTCGGTGATGGGTTCGTTGCTGCTTCCTGGTTCGTAGTTTGTTGAGTTGCGGAACTGAACTGGACTGCTGTGGTATGTAAATCTATTCTCCATGCTGGTTTTCTTTTTGTTCATCATGGTGCTTTATCACCGTTAGTGTGGAAGTGATTGCATTTACTGTTGGTACGTCGGTTCACTGGCAGAGATCCATGTTTGTACATACTTTAGCCGGAAAAATTGCCCAAACCAGTGTATAGAGCAGTTGTAGCTAGTGGTGGATTCCCTGGATATTAGTTGGTTCTGTAGAAGCCGTTGTGCAAACACAAACTTGTAGCATGACTGCTTTTTTTTGCTTATTAACAGGCGCATTTATTTAAGGTTTACAGGTAATATTTGAAACTAACATTGTCCTTTTAGTTGATGAAAAGTGGTACGGAGTCGTACATTTATTTAAGGTGTTGCTTTAATGACTTTCATACTTTTCAGTGGACTAATGTTTTTTCTCACACGATGACGAGTTCTTATGGTTTGTTTCTGACGTCGAGCTAGTTTTTTACAAAACAATGCTCAAGCTTTATTTGAAGTGATTTCAACAAAATATCGTAAGCAAGCTAATGCCAAGAGTACCAAATGATTTCTCATTTTTATTTCGTTACCACATTGATCTCTTTGATTTTCATTTTCTCGTCCATCGTATAACCCTGTTAGTTTTAGTTTTACCCTTTTCTCGCGAAGCATACAAGCTTGTTCATTGGTATCATGGGCATTTTATCATGCATACCCAGAGCTCTTTCTCTTCAAGTTTTCTGTTAGCTCGGATTCGTTTTCTCAAGTTTTCTGATTCCTTGCATTGCCTTTGCTGATTATCCACATTGTTTCCCTCGTTTTTTCATAGCTGCGAGCGCGGACTATATAGAACACCTATAATAGTGTGCGAGTGTGTTGGAAAAATAGCGAATGGAAAAATAATTGATTAATATTGAGACAGTATAATAAGGAACTAACAAGGTTCGGAGTCATTTAATAAAGATACTGAGCTACTTCTCTTATTATCAATTGATTATAATAAAATGTAACTCCACATTTTAACAATTAATATGTGGGGATCTTATGGTTTAGATACACTGATATCCAAAACTTGACAATTGACATCATCCTAACAACTCTAACCAACTTAGAATACCAACAATCTGGTACTCGCACCAACCGACAAAGCTGTGACAGGCATCCTTCAATATGAGCATGAGGTCCTTGTTTGTGATTCTTTTCTCTACCTCAAGTGCATCAGATTAAAGTGCAATATCTTCTTTTTCTTGCATAAGAAAACAAAAAATATAATAATAATTAAACTAGACAAACTAAAAGAAAGAAGCTTCTAGTCTTGAGCTGGGGATTAACAAAGTTTGAGGTCCAATTTTCGTTCCATTCCCAAGTTGAAGGACCAAAGATGAAAAAGAGGGAGAGTTGGTCGTGATTGTAAAAAAATGAAATCAAATCATCCAAGAGTGACCAATTTACCAAATCATGAATTCCATAGAGAGAAAAGCTGAGCAGGAGAGAGAAAACCCCTAACTTGCTTATACTCTTTTTTAAATCAATAATTAAGTCTATCAATATAGGTTAAATGAGTTAAGATAAGTTGAGTTACGATAAATAACTGGTTGTAATGAGTTCAACTTATTATAATCTCTTTAATTAATTGATCAACTCAATTGTGTAATAAATGGATTAAGATAAAATTGGATTTATCATCTTTGATACTTAGAACACTAAAACAAGTAATTTTTACACATTTTAATACGCAAATTTATAATTAAATAAATTTAATTGATTTGAGTTGTTTAACGTGTTACAACAGGTTGAAGTGAGTCAATTTTGCTCATTATGACGGGCCTAACGACAATTAACTACTTACTAGACTAACTATTACAAATATTAACACACGCTACCCTGCAGCTATGAAAGAATATCACACAACACCCCTGACAATTTCTTTATCAGGTCATGTGTGTGTGTCTTGAATAGTGAGTGTTTCACTTCACTTGATTTGTATATGGGCCCAGTGACTCCAATTGATGCAGCAACTTTGTCTGCTAATACACCTTCGATAGAAGTATTAATTATCACATCGCAGTTATAAACTTTCCAAACATGTATCAGTGCTTAGAGCGCTGTCGGATTTCAACAACTTACTGAATCTATCTATTATTCGGCCTCGATTTTACAGTCAAAAAGTTGCACTTGCTACTTAGCAGTCAGCCAAGAGCCTTATATAACCACCATTGTATGCGGCGAGCTTGGGTGTGATGTAGCGTAGGAGTAATCCATTTTACCTTCTGGCTGGAAATGACATAACATGAACGCTGGTCTTCTTAACATATTTAAAGAACAATTAGATCATAAATGCTAAATATGTAGGTGGATTTAATTAATTATAGGCAATATGGCATTCATGATATTTTCAAAATTAGGCAATAAATTAGCTCAGATATGTCCTATAAGACACGTATGTGTGTGAGGGATAAAATAGTGAACAATTAGACAATTAGAAAGTAAGTAATATTGTTTGATTCTTCTTTCATTTTCAGAGAATACTTTTTTACTTTTTGACTTTTTTATTCGATTCAAGATAGATATTCACGAATCTATTTCACCATTTGTTAAAATTTACAACATACCGTACCGCATAAATAACTTTATACTCGAAAAGATTCATAATAAAGTGTTGTTTGATATTTAATAACTTGATCATGATATATAAAATCAATGTATTTTTTCACCATCTTGATGTTAAAATGGTGCTACAGAGCTAGCTAGCTATTCAATGAAATGCTATTGTTACTAGTAGAATTGTTATCATAATTTATAACACACACACATACACCGCCTTTTAAATTATATTCCGCTTATTTCATTTTAAGTGATATTTTTTTTCTCTTACAACATGTCATTATCATATGATCATTTAAAGTGAAACGGATGGAATATTTTCTGAAAATGGAGTTTTCTTTTCTTTCTTTTATTGAAAAAGTAAAAAGAAAGAATCGATGATCATCGATGCTGTATTAAAAAAAAGAAAAAGAAAAAGAAAAAGGTGGTACGTACTGCACTGCGGTAGGAGGGTGGAAGAAAGGGAATAAGGATATTACTAACGAATGAATTGTGGAAAGGGAGGGGGTCCTTCCTTGCCCTTAAAGAAATTTTGCTTTGAATCTCATGCCTCGCCCCAAAGAATGTCTGGTTGGTTTGGTTTGCCTAAATGCTGTGGTGGTAGTGTCTCTCCTCTCTCTCTCTCTCTACTCCGAGACAAAATTTTATAAAGTTGTGGGAATGTTCCCAACGGCTATCTTTTGCTTTTCATGTTTGCATCTCTCTCTCTCTCTCTCTCTCTCTCTCTCTCTCTCTCTCTCTCTCTCTCTCTCTCTCTCTCTCTCTCTCTCTCTATTTTTAATCTACTTTCTATAAAAATGAAACACACATATATATATATATATATACACTATATATATGTTATATATATGCATAGGAAAGAAGTGAAATATTGGTAATAACCTCAATTTCTATCATTTGAATTCGCCTGTGGGATTATTTCTATGGAAACGCCATCCTATGTCGGAAACAAACGAGTTTCACAATCAGTTAATAAAGATTTTGAATTACTTCTCTCATAAGCATTTAATTTTGAGATGAAACCTCAAACTTTAACAATAGTTCTTGATTATTTTTAGATAATGCATCGTTGGTTCTTTCGCAATTTAAGTCTACTTTGAATAGCATAAAATTTTATGAACACGTTTGACTTACCAAATGAATGAAAAAAATGGATTTATTAGGCGAACTAGGATAAATACTATGGTATCGGAGCTTCAGGTACGTATAGCAAGGTCAGAGAAACTTCATAAAACTCCACATATGCACGTGAAGTGGAGTATTGAAACGTTATATATAAAAAAAAGAATGTCTTCCTTTAAAATCTTAAGATTTTAAATGAGTTGATCAATTAACAATGTGTGTGTAAAGTATTTCGTTAATCGCGAGAGTATTTAACAGCAATATATTTTTTTTACTTAAAATGGTTTCTTTGTGAGAAAACAAGGGAGAAAATAAATAAAATGGAGGATATTGTAGTGAAGAACATAAGCTAGCTAGCTAGCGACGGACCATTAATTAGCAAAATGTTTCATCTGATGAAATTAATAAAAGATTGACTCATGATTCTGGTGGGGTCCCAAAAAGGACGGAACATAGCATATGCAACGTCTTAATCGAAACGGGGACTACACAATTGTTTCTCTTCAAATAAGAGCTGAATTCAACATTCAAAGTCATCCCCCACTCGTAAAGTTTGCCTTGAATATTGGGCCTCTCAGCTTTTCCCGGAATTCTTTCTTGCTAGCTATGGCCTCACGAAGCATTAATCTCGTTAGATGATAAAGTTAAGTGTATCAAAGGATTTATGATTTGAAGTAAAGGTTAATATTTTACATTGGAGACTAAGAAAAATGTCGCTTAATTTGAAAAAAATAAATATCAGATTTTATCATCAAAACTACGCTATAGCACTCGGGCCACGACTGACGATTTTTCTTCAAATTTTGAATTTAACGGTCGTATCTAATGAAAAATTTAGTGCTGAGCGCTAGTTTGAGCGTTATAATGTTGTTCAGAAAGATTCTTTTACTCTAACAATTACAACCGTTAAGATAGTGTGTGTTTTGACTTATAAATTTAGTGTTCTATCAGTGTTTAAAGACGCTTTCAAAATTACTCTTACATTCTACAACTCTCATAAATTCACACAAGAAATTTCAGTAGTGCTGACAGTCGTTTCTTGGGTGCAATATTGAATTCTAAAAGTGTATTGCTATAAATCCCGGTTGCATAATAGTGGAGGCCATATTCAATTCAATGCATGCAATTGATTCATATCAGAGCACTGAAATACTCCCTAGGTTTGTAACAAGAATCATTGAATGATCGGGAGCAATTTGATATGGTGAAAATCCGATTTTACCTTGTGCGCATCTTGGGGAGTCGATATATTCTTGCTTGCGAGCGACGTATTTGCATCGTCGCCGCTTGCACCGGCGCGCTAAATTCTAATTTACTCGTACCAAGCATGCCGAATTTGAGATATCGAGGGAGAGTGTGTTTAAATGAGTATATATGAAGTTTTGCATGAAGCCCACATGATGTAAGGTGGTGGTCCCTTCATTATTGCATGCTAAATTAGAACACATATTTCTGTAAAATCCTAACGCCACAGAACTTAAATATACCAATTTATATTAGTCAATTGAAAGAAATTTTGTCGTATACTCTCTCAGTTTCATTTTAACCGTTGTAAAAATTACATTTTCTCCTTATGAATACTTAAAATGTACCATATTCTGTTGATTGTTGCTGATCAAGAGAATCGGATCAAAGTTTCTTGACAACTTCACCTTGAAAATACACCTAGTAAATTCTAAATTAATTAAAATATGGTGAAATACATAAAATAGAAAAAGCAACATGCGAATCCAATGGAATTAGTAATTCAGACTTTGCGTGCCTTGGATTATATATATTCATTAGAATTATATTTATTCTTCATGTGATTTAAGACATAATTAACTCGTTGATTAATTGATTAATGTTCCATTAACAACTACTCCAAACACTATTTTCCACATAAAACTTCCATCAATGACTTCACATCCAAAAGCGATTGGAATTTGGATGGATAAAGCACTGCCCACGCACTGACTCTGTGTGTGTGTGTGTTAACTCTTTTTGCAAAAGAAATGATTGGCAATGTCAAAGGCGCAACTTTGATCATCTTAAGATGCTGTAAGCAATTAAGGGAGATAAAAAGGGCTGTCGTCTGAGACTCAGATCATCACAACTTAATTGGGAAACAAGTGTTTATTTTTGGCGCCATAAATTTCTAAATCAAAAGTTTGCTCCCCCCGGCCAAAGTAAAAGTACGTTTCTTCCCCATTACTTACTTGACATTGCAATTTAGGGCCTATGGTTTAAATTTTGCTTATTTAGACCCAAGGTTCTATTTTCCGTGCATATTGCATTTGAGGATCAAAACACACTCTCCTGTATTGCTTTCTAATTAACATCCTTTGTTGCTCTCTTGTCCAAAGAGCCACCTCCACCACGGCCATCACTATCACCTCGACCTCCACCATCGCCACATCCCGAAGCCACCACTAGCCACTCTTGGTGGTGATGGTGATGGTGACGATTTGTTAGGTGGTTGTGATATGGTAGCTAGGGGGGAGGCAAGGGGCGCCCCCCATGGCGAAAATTCCTCCATTGAGAGTCCCGACTTACGACGTCTCGCTTCCCAAAAAAAAATCGTCTGTCTTAAGCCTAATTTCTAATGTATTGGATATATGATATTTGTCCTAATTTTTTATTTTTGCGAATTTTATACCATTGAATTTTTGTTGTTTTGATATGGAGTGAAAACATTTTTGAAGTTGGATGAAATATTTTTATAATTTTTTTTTGCTCCTTTTTAAAGAAATAAGCATTTTTAAAATATTGTTATTTTCGCGTTGTGCAACTCGAATCTTTCTGGGGCGCTGCCCTCGAACTCCTGTGCAATTTCGCCCCCTCCTCGCAAGAACACTAGCTCCGTCACTGATGGTAGCGACGATGAAGGTGGTGGCAGAGGGAGGGTTGGTAGTGCCGGTGGAAGTGGTGAGTGCTGGTGGTGGTGATACTTTTGGTAAAGTATAGGGGTATATTAATTGAAAAAAAGAAGATTTGAAAAATAAATTTTAAAACAAACTCACCACGGGACAACCTAAACGACCTACCTGACCTAAGCCTCGGTAGTTTTGCATCTTTTGATGGGATTTTTGCATTTTAGCTCCCAATATTTTCGTGGAAAGGCGAAAATGACCCCCACGTTTGAGTAATTGCCGTTTGGGCCCTATGGTATTAATTTTATAGCCAAAAGGGCC
>JAOWAN010055996.1:0-40627 GCA_028566635.1 Lobelia cardinalis
CGCCTTGCGCCTTGCGCCTAGGCTCCGGGCACAGGTTTTGCGCCTTGGTGCGCCTTGAGCTTTTTAAAACTATGATTCCAACCCTCTTCCTTTGCCTAGATATGAGGAAAGGGATGCACCTCCAAATGAAGAGTCGTGTTTTGAGGCTTGCAACACTAGATGGATCGAATTTATTAGCATACTCCCACAAGATGATGGAGATGCTACTTTACACCCTCAATATTCTGATCCGAAAGTTAGTCCGTCCACAGTTGCTCCTTCCTCCGATACAAAGGCAAACCCTACTAATCTTAATCATCCTATAGTTGTCAAAAAAGGTGCTAGAATATATACTCAGCGTCCTATCTCTAACTTTGTTTCTTATGTTGTATTTCATTCCTATCGTGCCTTTGTTTCAACTTTGTCGTCTGATTCTATTCCTCTTTGTTAGGATGATGAGATACTGATCTGAAGTGGAGGAATGCTATTATAACAACCAACCCGAGTCCGAAAAATAGAACGGACCCGCCAACTAGCCCACTCCTAGCTCCGCATCTTAGGTTAACGGCCCATCAAAAATAACCCAAAAGTCCTTGAATGATTTGATGGTAGATGGATAGTGGCGGGCTACATATAAACCATACTAAATTCCCATATCTCTCCCCACCCAAATTCTTGGTATCCCCGTCAAAGTCTTACCAAATCCGTGGAGTCCCCGTTAAAGTCGAACAAATACCAAGATCGTTCCACCGGGTGAGCCCGAAAGCCTTCCGGTCGGGGGTCCGCCTGTAACGACTCGAGTCCGAAAACATGGTCTGCTATCGGACCCGCCAACTAGTCCGCTCCTAGCACCGAATCTTGGATCAACGACCTATCACGGGCGACCCAAAATTTCGTGAGTGAATTGATATTAGATGGGTAGCAGGGTCTACGTATAATCCATAAGAAATTTTCTAATCTCTCTGATATGGGAATGTGGGGAGTTACAGCTATGACGGAAGAGATGAATGCTTTTAAGAAGAGTAGCACAAGGGATCTCTTGACTCTTCTTGTTGGCAAGAAAAATGTTCAATGCAAGTAAGTGTTCACGGTAAAATTAAACCAGATAGAAAATTTGACAATATAAGGAGAGACTTATTGCTAAGGGATACATACAGACTTATAGGACTAACTATAGGAGACCTTTGCTCCTATTGCCAAAATGAACTATATTTGTATACTAATTTCTAGTGCCGCAAATCTAGGATGGAATTTTCAGCAGCTTGATGTGAAGAATGTCTTCTTGCATAGAAACTTAGAGGAAGAGATATAAATGGATGTTTCTCCTGACTTTTCGTGTCACATTACTAATGGGAAAGTATGTAAGCTCTCACATTAAACATCGAAAAGTATGTAAGCTCAAGAAAATTTTGTATGGGCTTAAACAATCTCCTAAAGCATGGTTTGGGAGATTTCCCAGAGCTATAATAAAGATCGGGTTCACGCATAATAACTCAGATCATACAATGTTTGTCGAGAGACGAGGTGTCAAGATCACGGTCCTAACGGGTGATGATGAGGATGAGATTAACTCAATAAAAAAACGTTTGGCAACCGAGCTTGAGGTCAAAGATTTGGGTCCGTTACGGTACTTCCGGGGAATGAGTTAGGTAGATCATCTCGTGGAATCTCTCTCCCAACGAAAATATGTTCTTGATCTCCTATTCGATACTGGAATGTTGGGACGCAATCCTGCGGACTCACCTTTTGAAGCTAAACAAAAGCTTTTCGAAGGTGTAGGCACCGAGGTGTATAAGGAGATATATCAACTGATAGTTTGGAGACTTATACACCTTGCACATATGAGGCCTAACGTTTGTTGGCGTGGTGAGCCAATACATGCTTGATCCGTATGAGCAGCTTACCGCATCTTGATATACTTGAAGGCTAGACCGGGAAAAGGTTTGTTGTTTGAACCCCACCATCATCTAGTTCAAGGGTATTTGGGTTGGTTCTTTGGATATTAAGGGGTCCACTTTTGGCTATTGTACCTTTATTGCTGGAAACTTGGTATTCTAGGTACAAAAAAAAACAAGTTGTGGTAGCACGGTCCAGTGTCGAGGCAGAGTATTAGAGCTACAGCTCCCGGTGAGAGTAAGCTCCTGTGGACTCGTTCTCTTCTCGAAGAACTAGGATTTCTACCGACTCGACCTATAAAGTTGCTCTCTGATAAGAAAGCAACTATAAGTATTGCCCATGATCCGGTTCATCATGATCACACGAAGCATATCGAGATTGAAGGACTTTTCATGAATGAGAAGATTTTTAGTGGTCTCCTTTGTATACCTTATGTAAAGACGGCAATCAATTAGCCAATATTTTAACTAAGGGTTGTAATGGTGAAGTATTTATTCTCATTATAAGTTAGTTAGGCATGAGGAATATCATCACTCCAACTTGAGGAGTGTTAGAAGTAATGGTAATAAAGGGTCAATATTGTATAGCAATTGCATCTAGGGAGCTTAGTATAAAATAACACTTGGGCATTTCTGACTTGTACCTATTCTCAACTCTTCCCACCCAATTATTTAAAAGATTTTTTCCCAATTCTAGAATTTCACTAAATCTTTGAACTTATCACTCTTTTAAGACAAGCAAAGGGAAGAACAAACCCAACATATCGACGTCATCCCCATCACTTCAGATTATATTTGCAGCAAAGGTGCTTACAACATCTTCTACTTTAACAAGAAACTAATTCCTACTTTCTTACAATATGTTTCTGATGAAATCTTTCGGTGTCATGCATAAATGCTCTTCTAATCATACTGTTAATGATAAATAGGTTTAATCCTCTATTTTGATGTTATCAGGGCCCTGTTATGTCAGATCATCTAGGTACCGGTGGTTGTCACATTCAACAAAAAAGTACTACCTTCGTATAAACTATGCAACCAAAAACAATTGTTCAAGGGATTTTCGCAAAGAGATGATTATTCTTTTATTTGTTTCAGATAAATAAGATATTTTATTGGAAAGCCCCCATGGCTTCAGGCCCATAGAGAGGCCTATAGGGAAATCCTCCAAAGAAGAGAGGTTGGCAACACTTGGCTCCTGAATAAGCAGGCATTCCGCTTAAGCCAAATATTCCAAAGCAAACCTAAAAGCAGCACAACCGCACAAAACTCAAGCATCTTCCTTAAAACCAAAACCCAACAGCTTGATCATGCATAAATCCTTGATCAAAAGGGAGCAATCCTGATGTCTCCTACCACTGCCAACATGCCACACATAAATGCCATGGAATAGGGCAATGCAAAAAGAGATGATCAGAAGTCTCACCAGTCGCTATAACCCATACACATAATAAAAACATCTGGAGATAAGGTCTTATTCGGCCGCCACTACTGATGCCAATCATTAATATTCAACCAGTTAAGAATCACTCACCAAGCAAAAACCTTATACTTAACTGGAATGTTGCACATCCAAATGAAATTGTGAAGAGGGAAATCAAACTGTCTTTGAGGTCAGAGAAGAATATGCATAAAAGATTTGCCCAACATAGGTATGATGCCTCCGGAATCCAAAAACAATGATCCTGATGATCTGAAGGACTGAAGGACTGAAGGAAAAAATCTGAATAATCAAAGAGGCACGTGATGATAATGTGTCTAAACTATGTGGTATCAAGATTATGTAAATGGGGTATTACGTATATTTATGAACCATAGCATAATTCATCACCCCTCTCGAACAAAATGTGCTGCTGAAAAAATTACCTTTTCCTTCAACCTTTAATGACTTAACGTTCCCTATAAACAATCTGGTTATATGTTGTCCTTCCAAAAGCTTGTCTCATTTACAAGGTACTACAGAGTGTTCTTCAAATCAATTACACTTTCCCTCTTTCCTTACTTTCCAAAGGTCATTTACTTCCTTATCTAAGAGAAATGTTTCTTTGTGCTTGCCTTCTTGCTGATATGTGATACCAATCCTCCACATTTAAACTTGATACTATGGCCTTTAGTTATATCTTCCTATATAAATCAGTACATAAAGGACTAGGTTGAAACGCAAACTGGAAAACAACCTGCTGAAGAGAGGGAGAGAGAGAGAGAGAGAGAGAGAGAGAGAGAGTGTGGGTGTGTGTGAAAATACTTGTATTGCTTTGAGAATGCTCTATAGTCCTACTTCTTACCTAGGTGGCTTGCTAAATGGACTTCCGTCTTAATCCCTAGAATTACAAGTCTACATGTACCACCAAATGGATGGTCATTATCTATTTGCATCAGCGATTAGAGGTTTTCATCTAGCTAACTTACTAGAGGTTACAAGTGAGAGTCCAATAGATTTTCATCTAGCAAACTTCTAGAGGTTTTTAAAGCAATCTAGTATTTCCTTTTCTCTTAGCCCTTCAAAGTTCTCTAGGATACCCCATAAAATCTTATAGACCATCACAATAAGGTATACAGCTAGCTCCTGGTTTAGTATATCCTGCATTTGGCAGATATGATCACCTACAGTTGAGTTGATATGTGATCTACCTCAGCTGTTATATATTCAAAATAGAAGACTTGAATACTTGGAGAACCGATAAATAATCAATAGTATTTATATCTAGCATTGAAGCAGAGTCTTCGACCACGGATCATGGCATGTGTAAACACAATCATCCAGTTCCTTGAAGATCTATGAGTAGTAAGTAGTGGGTTCATGAGATTATAAAGTCATAACAAGGGGAACATCAGCATACTTTATGATTCAATTCAACATACCAAACAAAGCACATGGAGAGTGCTACAAGTACACTATATCAACAAGAAGTTGAACATTGGTTTGCTTTTTACCCCAAACAAGAGGTTAGAAGATGAGCGTATGTGTGTTTGCTTCTTTCATCAGACTGGCAATTCTTATCAAAATTGAGAGAAGTTATGGAAGCATAAGGGTATCATCTGTATGATATACATCAAAGGGACGGATTCATTTGGAAATTCCCCCCCTTCTTCAGTTGGCAATGGCTATTATCAATCTACTTCTTCCTCTTTATGTTCACCTGGATCAAGTCTCATAACAATCCGTTCAAACTAGACTTGAAACTCACACCTGATAAACAGATAAAAATGCGCGCGCACACACACACAAAAACCAAATGACACTTAGTTTCATAATTTTTGATGGAAAATTTTCTATCAAGATAGAGAGAAAATCACAAAGGTAGGGAAAGATGTTTGATATAGAAGGAGAACAAAAACACAAAGCATAAAAGTGTGCCACGATCATATTCCTTCTCAAGAGATTCTCTACCACTATCCTGGACGCACCCCATGCTGCTGCCGAAAAGAGTGAGTGGAATCTAACCCAGTCCTAAAGACAGGAAAGGCAATAATGCCACTCTATGTTACATGGACCCTTCACTTTTGCCAAAGTACCCATGTCCGACACAACACGACATGGGTGTTTTGGTGTGGCTGTTTTAGACTACATTTGGTGCAAAATTTTAATATTTTGGAGGATCCGACACTCGGATCCGCACCCATGTCGGATCCTCGTAGCCGAGTCCAGCTAACATAGATGCCCATAGATAGAGAACATATTCTAGATCAAGATCAGGAAAGAACTTAGTTCCATCAGCTAGCAATTCTTCAAACTGAAGCATTTGGGGATTTAAGGTGAGACATTTGATCAGCCGTCTTTCTAATTCCTTCATTATCATTCCAGATCAGTTCTAGTTACTCCAGAAAATGAAATGTTGTGTCGTAGAGCTCAAGTATTGACGTTCTGGTACCGCAGTACCCAGGGATGGTTCAATGCGGTAGGGGCAGTGAAAAAAGTAAAATAAAAGTGGATAATGCGACCAGTGTATAGAGCCATGGCTATATGTCTCTGTGCGCAGAGATAAGTATATAACACTAAAACTACAAAAAAATTTACTTCAAACCACCAAGTTATTTGATTGAGCATATTCAAATGGGTGATGAGACTTACCCATCAAGTTCCACAAGCAATTGGTTGATGAAAGCCTCATGGTCCTGTTTTTGGGTATCTATAGAGTCGCCTCGTGCACCAGCAAAGAGGTCGAAGTCCTCCACAAATATGATAACAGGAGCCTAAAAGTGGCATCATCAGCATATTCATTAAGTATAAACAGTAAAAATGCTATGAATCTAAAATGGGCCAATAATTATAGCCCATTTACGATTAAATCCATGATAAAGATAAACACAAAAATTAGCTGAGCATTTATTTTATTTTTTTCACTATTTTTCTGAGCATTTATGTTATGATGATTACATTAAAAGTACTTATGAACCACTCAACAACCTTGATGCCAAACGTCTCGATGAGAGGAGAAAGCTCTGATACAGAAATTTTTACATTTGAGAATTTCTTCATCTTTATCAACTCATCAAGAAAGTTAAACCTCAAGTATCAATACTTTGGAGAAGGTTTCTTTCCATCTAAACTAAATTTATAAAATCTTGTAATATTGCAAATAACCAATTATTCCAACCATACTCTTGGTAATTAACAAGGCAGAGAACAGTTAATATAGGTCCAAAGCTTAAATACATATCATACTATAAATAAAGCACAGGTCGCTTTAAGTGATTTAACTTTCGTATTCCAATAATGCCCTTTAGCTTCATATCTCAATAATATCCTTAAAATTTTCTTAAGAGTCACTAAAATCTCCGGAAAAAAGGTATTTATATGTATTATAGTCCCAAAACTAAAGTTTCTACATGTTCTTGTAGTAGTATATCTTTCAAGGACTCTTTGATGTCCAATTTCTTGGTGATCAATATTTATAGTTTGTTGATTTACTTATACATGTGGTGAAAGTTAACCAAAAAGATTCCTTGTGCAAGTAAAATTGTGCTACAGGAAGAAAGCTGTGATGGTATTCCTCCATTACACACCAACTCTAAAACATGTGGCTCTCGGTTATTTAACTCTTTTATGTCCAAATTTTTTTTGAGCTCGCCAATATATATTATTTTTCTTTCCGAAAAAGATTAAAAATAAATAGTTACAAAAGACTTTGTCATGCGTTCTATATAAAATACTAGGTATACCCGTGCAAGTGAGGTGCATTTTTTTAATGAAATGCATTATTTAGAAAATATGAAAATAAATGGGTGAAATGTGTAAAGAATTTTTTTTTAAAAAAAATGAAGGGAAAATGTGTAAAATAGAGTAACAGAGGTGTCACATCAACCGCTCTCTTTTATACTATAGATATATTATCGCTAAATAAAAAGACTCCTAATCGAAACAATAAAAATGAGAGAAAATTTAGCCATCGTCAGTTTTTTACACAAGCAACCTAAAATATTATATATTTGGCAAATATTTTTCAAATATATTTATATTGCTTTGTTATCACATTTTAAGTACCTGCTAAATTTCGTAGACATCAGTCGCAATTTTCGACGATGAATTGAACAAGTTCATATTTCAAGGCATTTGATTGATTGATAAACAAAATACATTTTAAAAACAGCATTCATAAAAATTAACTTAACATATAGGTAGACCATTAATTGATACCATATATAGTATGAATCAAGAAACTTTTCAAATAATTTGATGATGGAATAGGATCAAATAAATTGCTTGTGTAGTTTATTTATTTACACCACTGGTGGACCAAAGTATGAAATCCAAAACAGAAACTACTACTAAACTTCGTATCCACCAAGAAAAGTGCAACAAAAATCAACCATTTTGATTTATTTTAGAAGAGAGAGATGTTCTTTGATATATTTAAAAGAGATGGATGTTCTCGCGATTGTGTGATAAAGAAAACTTTTAAGTAAGAACAATGATTTCTCCTAGAGACTATTTTGTTTTTCTTTCTTTCTTTCTCTTTTTTTTTTTTTTTTTTGTTCTTTGAGATGAAGCTGATGACCAAAATCGAATGTAACATTTTACTTCCTAAAAAATTATAAACTCTTAATCTTTCTTTTAAAAGATTAGAGAAAACCTTTATTTTCTCAATGCTAATTCAACTTCAAAGGAGTAACATTCAATATTGTAATTTTAGCAGACGAACACGCGAACTAAATATGGTTTCCAACAAAAATATATAATTAACTTTCTGTCTATCGATTAGCGCTGTCAAAATCGGAAGGGGAAAAGAACACTGCCAATTTTTGTCTATAGATGGATTATCCACTTAAGTACTAAAAAATATTCCATCACACAAATTGATATTCACATATAAATGGTATCCTCTAAATTTAATAGTTACTTCGTAGATTTCTTACAAGTTATTAAAAAGTATTCCTCAAAACATTTTGAGAATCGCAGCCTTATAAACAATCCATACATACGGACCGAAAAAATATTAAGAAAACACAAACTAAGACCAAGAAATTCAAAATAGAGAAGGACAAGTATACAAATTAAGGAAGCTACAAAAATTCCAAGACATTGATAAGTATTACGTATTATTACTTTAAGTTCAACATTTCAATTCGATCATTTTGAAGTTAAAGTCAAACTTCACGCTCATGAACTATTTTCATTTGCTTAGCATGCTATTCTGAAGAATCCAAATTCTAAATTCATCATTATTGTTAGTTCCAATGTTGCATTGTTAAAACTAACCCACGATAAAAAATTAAAAATACATCTTTGTGCATTTCTGTCTTTTCTCATGCAATTTTTGAAGAGTAAAACATAAGTTAGTGGTAACATGTACAAGACCCGAGTCCCATACTAGTTAATGTACAAATATGACGTAGAATACTTAGTTTTCCAGTTAAATTACACGTTACCACTCAAATATGCAATATACAACAATAAGCAACTACTTTGTAGGAATAATCCAAAACAGCCAAGTTGCTGAACGAGTGACTGCTGCAAGTTCTTAGAAAGAGAAAATGTGCAAATTTCATTTTCTAGATGGGTTTTCTGTTCTATTTTGCAATTAAATTATAGAGTTTGCTAAGAAGTACCCCATATGGCACTTGTTAATAACCTAAACATGGAAATAATTAGCATCGGGAACCGGCCCCAAACAAAAAAGCATTGGGGAGTGTTTCCAATACATCGAGGATGATTGCCAATGTTGATAATTTCCATTATTAGATTATTAACAAGTACCATACGGACCCTTGTTAGCAAAACCCTTAAACTATCATGTGTATAATTTAGAGACTAAATGCACAAGTCAATAAACTGGTGATTTCTGCAAAGTCACTAGATGGGCTCCTGCTCTATTTGCAACTAGATCAATACATGCACTCCCTGAATATTGAAGAGTACTGAATAACAAATAAGTTTCATCACAGAATTCAAGGCAAATTCAATTTATCTTGGGGGGGGGGGAGGAAATCGGGGTCAGAGAGAACCAGATCTCTTGCTGTCTGAAATAGTTCTCTAATATTTGATGCACCCTGGCCAACCATTAAACCAGCCTCTAGCTGTTCAGCTTTAACTCTGACAACAGGCACACTAGCTTCTGCAGCGATAGCCAGTGCCAGCGACGTCTTACCCGTTCCAGTCTCACCGACAATAAGAACTCCCTGCCAAGTAGGTGTAAATGTCAGAAGCCTTGTACAGAACAAATTAGTAGAGTTTAACATGTAGTATATGAACAACTTAAGGCACCAGGAACTAAGCCGAGTTTCGCTTGCATTTTAATTATACTTGACACTAGCTGAAAACAATTACAAACCATAGGCAGTTCAGAACATTATACCACTTACAAAAATTAACTGTTGGCCACGAAAGAGCAAAATCAAACAAGGAGAAACTTAAAGTATGGGATAAAAGAGGTAGCTATGCCTGTGTCGAGGGAGTAAATTTTAAATGCTCAAACCCCAAACCCGGATGAAAAAGGAGACAAGTGTTAAGTAGCCTGGGAACCAGCTTAAAAACTGTCATATTGTCCTAAGAATATTTGCCCAAAGGTTAGACGTACTGCACTCAGAATTAATTTTAGATTAATTTGTAGGTATACCAAGAGATATAAGCATGTTCAGTTAAGTTCATCTAGTTTCGGTTCACAATCAGCAATCTAAGAGCACCTCTTATATATATAATGAAACTACTGTTATTTATGTTCTTATTTTATCCAGTAAAACAGGATACATCTAGATGCACCCAATAAACAGTCTAGTTCAAGGAGTTCGAAATCTGTGTTTAGATTATTTATACATGAAATTATGAATATGGAGTTATTTCCATCTTGACTCTACTTTATACTAATTTCTTAGGTTGGTTCTTGGTATCTAAATTTTCTTCATCTCCCACATATCCAGCTGCCTCACAAGCCTAGGATGTCACCTGTGCGTGATTCATTGCACCTGCCTTTGGGCGTTGTGGAAGGGTTAAAGCCAAAATACACTTACACCAGGGAATAGTGAAAATTAGCAAGAGTTCTCCTGCATCCGTCATAAAGTCGCCACGTAGCCGTTTAGGATACAAAATGACCAAGAGCTGTTTTATAAGCTCACGCAGGTTACTTTAGACTAGAAGAAAAAGAATAAGTAGTGCATGTTATAAGAACCCAAATGGGCAGGACAACAAGCTAGCGAGTTGTAAAACAGATACTTTATGTTTTACAATGGCAGAAATATTGGCAAAGATGGGGTTGGCAAGTATTGATAAGAAACAGAAGAAGATGCCGTTAATGTAACTAGAAAAGAACATAGAATAATACTGACAGAAATGGTTATAGTGAAACTGTCTAATTACTGTACCTAGCTCTTAAAACCCCAAATAGGATAGGAAGGCAGACTAAAGTTCAATTCCAAGAGGATATCATAGAATTAGTTCAAGATATACATGCAGGCAACGGCTTGTCCATTGACGGAAACTAAAATGTAGGTACGGGAAGCAATTACGAGGGGTCTGAAATGGTACATCTAAATTAAGGAATTTGAGAGATGTTCTTGGATTTGTGATCTCTCACACGCAGAGTCAACAATGAGCTCAGCTCAAGCTGCTCAACTCAATTACTCTTTTAGACCAGACTTTGTCTCAATCATTTGGGGTCAGCTAAATGTATCATTTTCCACCATCAATATGATTCAAGGCAAGGTCACCACATAGGCCACTTTCTTCTTATCTTTCTTTGTGGTGGATGTCCAAGTTAGTGTTGGTCTTCCCCTACCTCAAGCTTGGTAGAGGTTGATACTACTGTAAAGTCAAAAAAGAATTTCGTGATAATTTACAATGCAAAAAGGGTTTTCGTTAGAAATTTTCAAATTGATAAAAAAAAAGAATGATCCCCTGTAACATCAAGGCTCATCTTATATCCACTTATGATACAGTAGAATCAGATTTGTTTCAAGAGGACAAAGGGGGTTCTCTTGAATAAGATTCTTTGAATTATCTCTAACTTATTAACCACTTTGACATGGAAAGATTTTTGAATCATAATGTAGTCCATGAAATATTGTATGACGCTATAATTTAGTTTTTGATTAAGTTATACAAACTAAGCATCAAATAGGTGACTCTTCTGGTGTACACTGGAAGTATACTAGGACCGAAAATGACAATTTGTTATACCAACCGCTTTGAGAATTTCAAAAAGGATTCAACCGTATTGGGCATGATCTTCATGTTCCAAAACAATATGAATAAAGTACGGATAATTTCAACCTACATATGGACATATACTCTCAAAGGCTCTACCATTTCTCTCTCCTATGTGGTCTGGAAAAAACACAAGAGAGCTGCATTCCAAATGTTTCTTCAACTATTTCGCTTGTAGAAGAATCAGCTCCTTGAAACGACGACAAACAAAACCTCCATATGTGACTCACTGTCAAAGCAGCTCAAGAGAAAATGATTCACACTTCCGACTTCATCTTTGCATCCATTCTTTCTTTGTTATGAAATTTCATTAACAACAACAACAACAACAAAAAAGCCTTAATCTCAATCACTAGGGGTTGGCTACATGAATCATTTTCCACCATTCCGAGGACTGAAAAGGGAAAAGAGCTGTTGAAAGTAGCTGAGAATAATTGTATTGAGAAGCACTAACCTTAATTTGGTTACCCAAAACTATTTATACTACTTACTCTAACAGATACATAACCAAGTATTTTGTTGAATGGCTTTAAAGTCTAAACTCAGACTCCGTGCACTCTAATGAGGCGCTACATTCTGCTTTTACTCGTTCAAAATACTAAATTTCCACCAAGTACACACTGTACCCTGTTGTCAACCTCCTATCTGTCTTAGAGTCAACACAGTTAGCATTTGAAAACCCCTCTATGCTAGAAGGCCTGTGGTTCAAGACAGTATGACATGCACTACCTTTAAGATCAAATAAAACTGCTTCAATAAATCCTAAAGACTAGTCCTTAGATATGACATAAGCTCATACACATTGGCTCCTTGCACCAACTACATAAGCAATGCCACACCAAGACACCACAAGATAATGCAATTTCCTAACTAACATTCAACATCATTCACGATCATGACATGGGAATCATAACTCTGCCATGAGATGTATATTAGGACCATAGCTGTATAAAAGAGCCTTAGCAACTACCTACAGAGTCTCAGTAAGAAGATCAATGGCATACTTTCTAAGAGAGGAAGATACCCTTTTTACACTACATTACCTCAATTAACAAGAAGCACCTGAAGAAACCCAATCCATAATTTGTAAGAAAGCTAAAAAGAACGACTTGAGAGCTGAGATACTTTGTCATCGTCGAATAATAAAAATGTCATCCACGAGTACTAACAACAATACCATGCCCGGAGCCAAGAGTAGTAAGAGCATGGAATGGTCGCAATTACTGCATTATAAGCCAAACTCGAATCGAGTCGATTGCAAACAAGATTTTATCGAACAAAGGAGTTCGTATTGAACAAACGATTTCTATTGACCAAACGAGTTCAACACTATCAACTCAAAAAATAAACAAGCTAGATTATCGAGTTCGAACTCGACTCGACTCGACTCGAACATCGAGGTCATTCAAGTTCGAGCCTTATCGAGTCGAGCTGCAGTTAGCTAGAATCGTTTAACATTCCTATTTATAAGTGATTCCTTACTGTTACTTAGCACCAGTAATCATCTATAGATTTTGGGTGTGTTAGTGGTAGGAGTAGTTACCTAAGATGCTTAGTAGACCGGGCTCAGGGCTCTAGAAGTTGTACGTGAGATGTGGCAACGATTTTTATGAAAGACTTGAGAGAAACACCAGTAGGACAAAAGCATCGACACATAGATGTTGTGAATCCATAGCAATCATCCCCAGTTGAAAAACAATTAATGGCAGCCTCATCTAGAAACAAATGCCACTCCAGGGAGAGCTTTGTTTTCCAAATCTCCTTCCAAGGAAATGATATATGTTCCTTATGTACCAATAGCTCAGCATGTAGCCAATATTCTTGCCAAAGAACCAAAGAACATGTAAATTTCCTAGTCAGCAAGCTAGCTATAGAAGATATTTACAAGCCAGGTTGAGGATGAATGATAAAAAGGAGAATGTTCAAGAATTAAATGATTAGTCACTGATTCTGATGTAATTGATTTGAATCAATAATTAATTGACATGAGAAATCATAGGAGATTGATTCTCTACAAAATTCTTTCCTAGTATAGACATCTTGTATGTAGTGTGTAAAACACAGGAAGTAATGCAAAGTGAATACATTATCATCGCATGATTGAATTTGAAGAACAGTTCAAGGTTAAATTTGATTGTCTGTCCATGTGGCCAGTAGTTCGAATTAGAACCAATATTGCATGAAGGAACAAAATCAAAAAAGAGAACCATGACACCGTGAGGACCTTCTTGGGATTTGGTGAAAGATCGAATTCCCTTGGTAAGGTTTGGTAAGGAGAGAGTTCCAGTTCAAGCTGGGGGAGATGGTCAAGATAGGAATGAAATATGGTATTCAAAGAGAAGCTCACTCACTTTCCTTTCTTTTCACGCTCTAAGATACGTTGCTTCGTATCTAAATCTACTAGTTTCTTGATCAAAACAACCTCACACTTATCCGTCCCCAAAAATTCATTTAGGGGATCCAAAACAAAACTCGAGGCCTTTCTGATTAGCAACAACTAGAGGGGAAGTTGACCCTCCCATGCATATATACATAAGCCTTCAGAGCTAAGAAGATGACTGAAGTGAGCAAGTAACTGAATAAGTGCTCTATGCAGCTCGTAAAAGAGATCTTCCCTTTTAGTAGTTTTCTGTTGTTAGATACCATCTATAAGTCTTCAGTTACTAAAGACCAACTATACTGTTTCACATAATTTCAGGGAAGTGAAGTGGTGCCTAAGTCTGTGAATGTATAAATTGTAGAGTGGGCCTTCGGAACTTGAAATATAGGGCCTTTGCAAGGGTTTCCAGGTCATGTAAACAAAAATGAAATATACTTATATAACCGCTACAAAATGTATAATGTGGCCCAGAATATTCCCGCTGACTCGATCTTTTTGATATACGAAGTATGATTGTTCGACAGAGATTTTTGCATAAAATTGAGTATCCATGCCAGTAAATGGAGTATGATTGTTTATTTTACTTTTTAATACCCAGCTCAAAATAGCACAAGCGATCTGCTAACCTCAAAGTTGATATTTCTGTAAGCACACTTGGAGTGTTAAGGAGAAATATTTTGTTCAAAATCAGAAAATAATTAGATGCAACTACAGAAGCAGACTGCAGGCCAAAACCAAATGATGAGGTCATGAAGGCAAGCAAGCATGTGCAACATGAAGAGTCTCTCAAGAGGGATTGACCTCGCTTGTGGCCACAGAGACAGTCAAGCGCTCGATTGAATCACACCCTTAGCTGAGCTCGATCATGAGGTAATAATGCGTTTGCATGTTTATCTGTGTATGTGCATTGCGTGTGATGTAGAAGGATATAGTATGCATTTGAACTCAGAGTCGAGTAACACATTTAAACTATTAACTAAGGAGCATGCGGTAGACTAAAATATACTCTACACGAAAAAGGAACATACCCGAGGGGCACGAGCTCCCATTTCTTGGAATGCACGAGGATTTTGTAGAAAAGCTACTACTTCATTAAGCTCTTCTCTCATAGATTCAACACTTGCAAAGTCTTTCAACCGTATAGGCGGATCTTTCACCCTCTGTTGATTAAAATATCATTGAGCTCACAAAATATTTCATAGAGTAATTCTTGTCAATCACATTAAGGAGCAGTCCAAGTACGAACCTTCATCCTATCAAAAGCAGAACTGATTGGATCCTTACGGCCCTTCTTCCTACCTTTTAGTCTCAGTTTCCGAAACTTAAAGTATGCTTTCTGCAAAACAGCAATATAATCAATGTATACAGTCAGTTCCCACCAAAACTTTAAAGCAGTAAGATAAAGAACGATAGCTGAAACACAAAAAAGTCCAATCAATAATCAATGTCTTATGGTCCATATATATCACAAAATCATCTGTTGCTGACTCTGAAAATTCTCTGGACTACCAACTTTTCAGTGGTTATACAACCACCTGAAAATTGAAGTGTAGACTTCTAGCCTCGAATAAAACAGGTGTAAAATCTGCAATCACATTATCATTTCGGCACTCACTCTATGAACATGTTCTTTCGATCAGCATTCCATACTACTCCATGTAAAGAAAAGGATCTAATAGCTTCCCTATTGAATTTACATTTCAACATTAACCATACTTGACTTAAATCTACGACTAAAACCTTCTCAAACCTTTCCCTCTTGGGAAGCCTTCGATAGAAAAATACAGTTGAATCAAATGGAGAAATTATACAATGGTGGGCAACGAATCCACCTTACAAGAACAACGGCCACCACAACCTAAATCAAATAATAAAATCAAATTAGAAAATCCAACCAGGAGACAGGAGAGGGGGATGGAAAGCAAGGCAATCGGTTCAAACATCTGTAACAGCAATCCCTTTAAAAACCCACAAAAGACCAACACCAAACTGAGGCTAGAAACAATAGCCTCACATACTAAGTCGTAGGATAGCTCCTGTTGATGATTCTGCAATTCTGCTGAGTCCAGAAGCACCAGATAAATGCATAGAGCAAACACTTTCAAATAGCCTTAAGCTCATTAACTGAGTCAAAGCCCTCTATTTCTGACAAAGGAAGGGCTGGTTATGAATTGTCCTCTTTTTTCTGTGGTTTTGGTTGATTTGGTGAGGAGTAGGATAAAAGAAGAGAAGATAGAGAGAAAGCCTGGAGAGTGAACCAAGGAGGGAGAATATAAAATCATGGTTTTGTGAGAAAAGTTTTAGTTCTAATTGGCCTGGCAAGGAAAAACTAGAGAGATATAGCGAGAATTGTTGGGACCGAAGAGAAAGAAAGTAGGCCACCTTAACTAAATTCATAATAAAAATACCATACCATCATCACTGTTATCACTGTATAATGTTTTTCCTTGAGAAAAATAAATATTAAAGAGCAAAAACTGCTGATGGAGTACCACTCAATCTCTCCTCAAGGTTGCAGCGTCCCATTGAATGCTACCGACATTGAAACCATAAGGAAGCCCGAAACAGAACTCTCTCAAAAAGAAATGGAAAAACCCTATGTTTGATCACTGTAACTCCTAGTATTCCTCCATCTTAGAAAATGGGTGGGTGGAAATCACGAGTTAACGTTTCTAGTATATAGAATTCACACCAAAGAGAACCCTTGACTTATGGTGGACATACCCATTACTCACCCAAGATACTAAACAACTTACAACACAACCTCAAACCTCCAACCAAATGGGAAGTGAAGGAAATGCTGAAAGATGATCATGGGGTTTCACTGTAATCACGACACAACACAAGTATCTGAGGAAAAACCCTTGAGAAGCAAACACCTTACAATTCTTTTTCAATTGAAAAATAAAATACTTCAGAGGAGAGTACATAACGGGATTGATCACTTCATGGTAAAAAATAATTTACTAATTTAAATTCATCTACTACAGTACTCCTTTCACCATTCGATATACTCTGCTTTCACCTAGTCGTGCACCAGAATAATATTATCTCGTCTGCATGAGAAGCTATTATTTTAAAGCTTCTCTCGACATATCTTCTTGGGCATCAATCCCAGTCTACTTATGATAAGGACTTTGTGAGGAAATAACTTGTACAACGCTAAAATGTTAATTCATTTGGAATCCATCACTATGGTGAAAGATGATGACTTAAAATAATTCCATAAGGCAGTCATGCTATAAGTTGGAATGCTGCTGTTCTAACTAGTCTTACCTTCAACCTAAGTATCCATTATAAAGTCATAGCATCTCATTTCTTTCCTCTTGTTTCCCCTTATTCACCTTCTAGACTTGACATGCATGTATCCCGCATCTACTAAAGGGTAAACAAAAGATCTATTACTATAGAATGTTTAAACACCTACCCAATAGCATGGGCTTTTGCGTGGAATTACATTTATTTAACCTACTACCAATAAACCGTGGGTATTTGCAGGTAATTCGATCCGCACCTTCGTCTTGGCCTTCCAACATAGTTTGAAGATGGTGCAGACCAAGTTGTTATGTTGGCCCTCTATCATTAGTTTTTGTAAACATATAAACAATATGCAGATCACTTTTTCCTCTATATGGCCCTCTATCATGAACCTAACCGCTTAAATATCGTAAAAACATTTTCGCTAAAAGGTGCCGTCCGGTTCTTATACCAATATTGAGTCTGAATTTTAAAACTGGCACTGCCTAAACAGACTTTATCTATTTCCTTTTGATGGAAGGTGGGAAGCCAGGTATGAGGCCGAGATCTCTTTCTGTCACCCCATGGAAGATGAGGAAGGCCCTAAGGAAGGTGCTTGCACATATCAGATCTAGCTGATACTAACAAACAAATATCACAATCCATGGATAACCTCTGACTCCTCTCTAGCAAGACTCAAAGAATGAATAACTTGCTCAAAACATTGTGGAGTTCTTCCTGCTACCATTGCTAGCAACTGTATATAACTGCTCTTAAAGTGAAAGGCAAGTGATAACTAAGAATAAAGGACATGCAGTTTCAAGATGCAATGCTTTAGAAAGCATTGGAAACATACGCAGAAGATAAAAGACTTCGTCAACAGTTCCATACAAGGAAGGATGACAAAAATCCATTCCGGCTTTCTTTTAAGGGAGATATTTGCCGATGCTCGTAACTCATATGCTCCTAGAGCATAGAAGGCAAATGTGAGGTAGTCCACAAATCCTGGCATCTGTAGTCTTAGTTTAGTGGAACTAAATTACACAGGTGAAAACTCAGTAGTAAGAAGGGGAAACTCAATGATATTCTGAGGGTTAGGAGAAGGAAGTCTGTCAAGGTAGTCTTTCATTTGAATAATTTGAAGTTGAGGGGATTGATTTCACAATCAGCTCAGCCAAAGGTAGTACTCCCTCCGTTCCATAATACTAGTCTTTTTAGACTTATGCACATATATTAAGAAATAATTTACATTGACAAATTTACCCTCATTAAGTACTCTCTTTTTATTAATGAGAAAAGAGATAAAGTGTAATTAATAGTTATTGGTAGTTGGGAAAGTAGGAGGGTAATTTTGGAAAGTAGGTGTAAAAACTTCCTAAAAATCCTAAAAGGACAACTATTTTGGAACAAATTTTAACTTGTAAAGGGACTAGTATTATGGAACGGAGGGAGTAATTTTTTAGCGATCCCTGAGCGAAAGGTCCATCTTGTCACCTAAGCCTGAAAGAGAAAGCTTCTATAATCAAACGCTAAAGCATAAACAAAACTGATAAACCAAATTTTATATATCGTTATTATATGTTATGGTCAAAGCTCATCTAATCTCTCTCCATAAATCTCATCACCAGAGTCATTTATTCTATTCCAGTTAAATTATTCAATTTGATATGCCCTATTAATTTTAAAAATTGACACTTGAAATCTTGATGTCCACCATAAACTTATGCCAAACACAGACTACAAATGGAACTAAGTTCGTTGTAGAATCTTTTAGCAAGCTTACTCTTTACAATCAAAGTTAATCAAAACTTGTGGCACTTAAGTTTGACAGAGACAGTAGAACATAATAGTAGTATCTGAAAGCAGAAATTAGGTTGGTAGAGAAAAATTATACCACTGCCTTCAACTTCCTGTCGTTTGGAGTTATCGGAGCCTCTCGAAATAGTGTGGAAATACTCGTCAAAAACCCGGATATATAGGGCATAGCATATCCTAATATTTTTATCCTAATGTATAACCACAATAACAGTAGCAAACCACTAAAATTCCTGGACTTCATGCTCAATTTAGTGGCATATTGCAAATTGGAATAGAAAACATTCCAATTAAGATATTGATCTGCAAGGTTGATCAGAGCTACCCCCCACGGCCTCGTTTCCTGTAAAATGTAAATAAATAAGAATTACAACTTATCATCAAATAATTGACTATAGTTTGACAGCTGAGGAAGCTTTTTAAGGACTAAAAATGAAATGAAATTCTCTTGTGAGTTCTTTAAATCATTACCAGGCAAGAGGTGGCAAAATCAACAACAGGAAAAATAAATATCGCCAATATGTCCTCAGCGAAAGTTCGTATCAACTGAAAAAGTCGCTCCCTGACAAATGACACTATTATATTATTCCATAATCCAATCGACAATTGTTCAACGAGAATCCTTAGCACCACAAGTTGTTGACGTATATTTAACTCAAAGAAAGGTATCCACATCAGCTGAACAGATGTCGGAATACCAGATGCAAGCATTTTCAAACACAACCCGTCCAATCCTCCAAAATCATCAAAGAGCACGTCCAATTCCTGGACAAGAAAATTACAATAACAGTATATGATGAAGCTCAGAATGAAAAAAGACAATTAAAAAATCAAGTACAACAACCTTAAGATTGACGTAATACTCATTGTCGTCCCCTTTCAGGCCAAGATACATAGCACCCCAATCATGTCTGATTCGAGCATTCTCTACAAGTTTCTGTGACAAAGCATAAGGAACTGCTATGGGGTCAATTTCCCACCTATTTCTTTCTTCATTGAACCATGTACTTGATACCACCTTATCCCGGCACGAAAGGATTCGTTCCTACAGCAAACATTAAACATTGTTATCCTCCACACCCAACAACCAAATGCATCAAATCCACATGCAAACTCGTATATAAACATTCTTTCTTTTGACCATATCACATCGTACCATATATTACAGCATGGATCCCCTCCCACGTTTCAACATTTATATTTCAGCATTCCCTTTTAATATCAACTTTACTTTCTTAATGATTCTTAATAGTCATATCAGAATGCTACGCTCCAAAATCTCTTAAGAGTCCTTGTACTTATATATTAAAGCACTAAAGTTTTTCAAACCAAAACATGCAATCTGGGGGAGGAGTGCTTATAGTTGATTACAAAAACTCAAGAAATTCTCAAGAAAAATTTTACTCAGCGCACAGATTACTAAGAAATGGTTCTGCGTCATCGTGGAGATCATAACCAAAATATGTACATAACAGAACTTTTTGTGCATTCCTTTTCGGTCCAAATTGTATATACAATAAGATATTGGTTTAGGAAAAAAAATTATTAATAAGTGACTCGTCTAAAAAGTCTTCCAGATTTTATTAAAAATGGATTTTATGCCACGTATTAGAAGTCATGCACGATTTGTATGGTTTTCCAGAATGCCCTTTACATCTAAACCTCAACATTTTTTAACACAATAAAATCAATATTGCCTCCTACAATTTCTCTGCACAGATGTGAGGAACTTGTATTTATGTTATGTTTTGTTGATGATTTTTTTTTATATATATAAAAGAAGAATATCATTGATAGAGAAAGAATGTATAAAGAAAGGCGGCCAAGAAATCCACCAAAATCATCCAAAAAACAACAGAAACACACGAAATTACTCTATAGCAGCTTTCCAATCTCTAACTAAATCTCCGAGAGTAGCCCAAACAGAAGACTGCACAGTAAGCTTCTCCCACAAAAATGAAGGCGACAACTCTCGATTTTTGAAGATCCGAACAAACTGAAAATGGCACAAACCTACAGCAAATAAGCATTCCTCGATCGACCAAACCCCACATGGCTAATCATAATGAACTCTTCCACACTGCGAGGCATAATACATATCTCACCCCGTACCCGAACAGCTTGCACCAAAAACTCCGAGCCATCGAGCAATGCATAAACAGATGCTCGTGAGACTAACTAGCTCCCATACACATGACGCACACATCTGGAGAGATGCATTTTCGGTTGTCTCCTTTGCCGCCTATCATTAGTGTTCAAACAGTCAAGGACCACCGACCAAGCAAAGACCTTGTATTTAAATGGCCAAGAACATCCGGAAATACCTTGTTTTGTTGATGATTAAATCCATGGAAAACAAATAGATTCTCCCCAAATCTTGTAAAAATCTTAGGAACTCGGTAAAAGAGTTGCACACTTTTAACCAAACCATTGCGCAGTGAAAAAAGCAAAGGCAGCAATTATGACCAGAGGATAGCTATTGAGGCAGCAACGTAGCAGCCTATCACAATGATATTAAATGATCGGAGGCCATTTCAGTATCACTAATCCAATCTCATAAGAAAAAAGAACACTGAAATGGCTACAAATGTTTCAGATACTCCTAGTAAATAAAACTAAAGGAATAAACTCTTTAAACATAGAAGACATCCCTACATGCAGCCTATTCGAATTGATCCATCGGGAAGCTACAGATATAGTAAGATGACCCGAAAAATGTTAGATCTGTTGATCAAAAGAGTCCATGTAACCGTTACTCCTTGTCTCCCTTCCAACCAGTAGTCAATTTACCGCAGACGTAAAAAAAAGAAACTCGTTTATAAATAAATAAATATCAGCTCAATTCTCTCTCAAAAAGATTGAGTCAAAGTTTATAAGAATTGTTAAATACAACATCTCAGGCATACAAGTGTGCCGTTCAACAAGAAGAAAGAAAAATTGCTTCGGAATTCAATGAAGCCTCTAGAGCGAAGCACTCAAGATATGAGCGTTCCAGAACTACTCTAGCCTATCAAGAAACTCAAGCCTATGAAGAAGCTTTCATCCGACTACTAAGAGTCCCAAAAAAGCTACATCCACCAAATTTGAGCTACTACACAAAAGATTGATGAAGAGTTATACTAGGCATATAAACTAGGCAATAAATTGAAGATTTTCTTCCATAATAATTCTTTTCTATGAGAAAATGGATTATTCCTAACCTACTGAGAGGGTTCTGAAGCTGTCTATTAGCCCTTTAAATTCTTGTTTTTACAATGTTTTTGTTTGTTTAGGTTTAATATCTCAACTGCTAACCTCGCTTTAAACGAGATAAAGCAATCACTATGTGAAGTAGGGATTAAACTACATTGGACATCTAAAAGATCAGAAGGAATTAGTTATAAACTTTCTATTCCAGAACTTTCCGAGGTCATGCAATGCCCTTACACCTGCTGTGGGACTGAGTAGTATACATGGCTTCTCTTTGCGCTTCAGATAAGGGCCCTTTCCGTGGAATATCTATATCTGAATTGCAGTGAGACTGGAGCACGATTGTGACTTCTTGATCTTCTTTTTAGCTTCTTTTGTATAGATTTAACTTTTACTCTTCCTCCTTCGTGTCTTCTCTTTTAATTTTATCGATTTCTATGAACGCGTTGTATAGCTTTCTCTTTCAATTCTATAAATTTCTTTTTTCCTATCAAAAAAATCATTACTCTCTCTTATTGGGTTCAAGTGACCCAACTTGCAATTTTTACCTGCATTATTGTGAATTTTGTAAGTGCACAATGTTAGCACCCTGTTTGGTTTCTGATGCCATCAATGAGGCATCTTTGTTTAACTCTCAACGTGTGAATGGTCACATGTGAGGGGGTTGATATACATTGTTGGGTCTCTATCTCACGGCTTAAGCTTTTAGATGAGTTTGTAATTTAACAGACATTAAGATCACTTAGTTATATAACTTAGACATGAAAAATAGAATTCATTAGACAAAAAAATCCTAAATTTGCTGCCATTTCTGAAAGCACATTTTAGACTTCTAATAGACATAATCGCCAAAGGTGTTCACAGCAACCATGTTCAAAATCACCCGTTACGTAGGAATTGATTTTGACTTATAATTTTTAAATACATAATTTTCAAGAAAAGAGAACTTATTTAAGTCCCTTAATTTATAATTATCTCCATTATTTAATTAAAAGATTGTGACCATGTCCAAAACAGCCTATTGCGGTAATTAATTTCGATTATTTATTCAAATGAAAGCCTTGACCCCGTGAATTGAGAAAACTAGATTAACTGTCTGGCAGCTTACTAATCTAATAATAACCTATGATAAGACTCTAGATTGACTTGTCAATCTCTTACACAGGTTCCACCTTAAACTTGACGAATTAGGAAACTTGTTTTGTGTTGTATTAACTCTTGCTCAACCCTTTCACAGTTTCACGTACTGTATACATCATCTACATAAGACGTTTCATTGCTAAATCCCTAACTAGTGATACTTCTACCACTAGAAACATTTTCATCTTCAATCTACAAAGTTTCTAATCTTATTTCTATTTTCCCTTCTGTAATATTATGCTCAAAGATAAGGATCTTGGGCATTGAAAGGCAAGATAAATAAAATTATCGAAATTCCAAGAAATCTCTATAGTATCCTGAAATTTCAGATCCTTCTAAAACAACTAAAGGAAGATAGAAAATTAAAAGTAATCACCTCTTTTGGCAATGTCCTGTTGCTCGACGTTTATAGAGTGTTTTGTTTGCAGAAAAGTGAGAAGCCCGGGTCTCTCCTCCTTCGCAAGGAAACGTGTATGGTGAGATATACAGGCTTCAGTTCTAGGGAGATGATGGTGTTTTATGAGATGTGACGTTTTTAATCTGATGTGATGTAGAGTATATGGATTGAATGTAATGCTCGCATCTTCAAGACCCAAGAGTTGCCTTTTGCTCTTCTTTGGGAAAGGATCTCCTTCTAGGCTTTTCTTTGGGCATGGATCCTAGGAGCTTATCATGGATTACCCATTTTTTTATTTGACTAGGAGTTCGGGGGCTTGGAGAACAGCTTTGGTTTAGTCGTTTGGCTTTAGCCCATTTCCTTGTTTTTACTGTATTTGTTGGGTGGATTCGTAATCCGCCTCTTCTTGAAATTTGCTCACTTCCTTTCTAATAAAATTTCTTCTATTATCAAAAAATAATAATAATAATAATAATCACAGTATACTTTAAAACAATAAATTGGATTTTTTATGGTTTTGATAGAAAAGAGGAAAAGAACAAAGAGGATAGACAAAACATCAATAAAAAGATGAACGAAAATACGAATGCATTTAGTTAAAAATTAGGAACCACGGGATTTAAAGCTTCGAGAGGGATTCGGCAAGTAAGGAAGTTGTGGTTCCTTACTTCTGGAGATGTTTGGCAGTAAGGAAGCTGTGGTTCCTTACTTCTGGAGATGAACTCAACTTCTGGAGAACCCTTCAGAATCTCATCCACAGAACTGTTGACAATAACACGTTTTTCAGCACCCGGCCTCTTCAGATCCTTCTGCATTTCTCTTGAACCTTCAAGTGCTTGCTTTAGACGTCGAGTGAAATCCCTCGAATCTTCATCAAAGGAATTTCCATTATCCTCATTTTTCAACAGCTTGGGTAGAAACATCTGCTTCCAGAATTGACTTTGTGCAGATTGCAGCTCTTTATGAATCTCTGATCTAGAGAGCTTAGTAAGAGAGCCTTGTGATGAACTGCAAGCACATATCATGAAAAGATAACTATCAAAACCAAAACAGAAAAAAGAATAAGGCAATCATGATTCATGATTATCAAAAGTATGCATGGTCTAAAAAAGAGTGCCCATATAAAAAAGAACTTGGCTATGTTCTACATGTTTCACTTGTTCAGTGCACTCAATTGGAAAAAGAGAGCCACTTCACTTCAGATACCATAAAGCATCAATGGAAGTTATCTATCTACTACTTCTATAACGCAGGAGGGGTGAATTTGAAGCCCCGTCGTTCTTAATTATAGTCAAATTTAGCCCAAGAAATAGGTTAGAGAAAGAAAATAAATCTGAGATAGAGAGGGGGAGTAACTTTTTTGTACATTTCTTAAAATGAAAACTTTGCACTTACATCTCTACTTCTACCTATATATACATATTACACTAAGCCCCCTTGAGATAAATGTTATACAATACTAACTCATTATTCTCATTACTTCTAACACTCCTCCTCAAATTGAAGCAAAGATATCTATCATGTCTAACTTGCTTATAATGGGAATAAATACTTTACTACTAAGACCATTAGTTAAGAGACGCTTGCACCGTGATCTTGTCCCACAAAAGCGAAGGCGATAAATCTCGATTTCTGAATATCCGAGAATTCCTCTCAATCCAAATGTTCCACAATAGGTTGAACACGGGTTCTCCAGAAGTTGAGTTCAGCTCATAGAAAAAGACCCAGACTGTTCATGAAACCAAATTTGACGATCGCATCGAAGATCTAAAGGACGAAAAGATGACAAATGGAACAATAATTCTACAACCGACATGGATTCCCTTTCATTAAGATTCCTCATAAAATGTAAATCCCAATTACACCGACCCCCCCCCCCCCCCGAACAAGAAAAGCGGTAATAGGAGCATTATGAACACTAGAAAGTCTAACCAGATGACTGAATGAGTGAAAGTTCTCTATCCAATGATCCTCCCAAAACCTAACTCGATTCCCAAGCTCAACCTTATAAAGAACATGAGGATAGTAGAGATAAAAACAGTTAAAGATAAACTTCTAGGAACTAGCATACATAATAGTTATGAATCCCACTTATTCTAGTTAATATCAAACTTGCTCTGAATAACTCTATGCTAGAGAGAACAAGGCTCCAACGAAAAACGCCATAACCACTTACGAATCAAGAAAATGTTTTTGAGAACGGGCTCCTATCGACAAAGGAGGATGTGACTGCAGGTCGTAGGGGAGTAGCAATAAGGGCTGACCGATCAGCTGGTTCCGGACCTATAGCATGTCGTCGAGTTCCCCCCCCCCCCAAATACGAGAATGTGCATCTCTAACATCAGGAAGTGGAACCCTACGGTCGATTCAGCCTTTATTGGATCATAATAACTACCAAGGCCACCAAGAATTTCAATCACCCCGTCTTCATCAACTATCCTCTGATAAGTCTGAGCATCCTTTAGGTTCTCCGCTCGAAAGATACGGTAATAATCCAATTCGGTCCATAAGACGGTAAGCTCAGCCAATGACTTGTCATCATGAACTATCTTCTTAAGCTTCAACCTGATCTCATGTATCGTAGAATAATTTCCAAAATGTGAGTATGTTTCTTCCACCGAACTCCAAAAGCGGTCTTGAGAAACAAATAACTCTTCCGGATATTAGGTTCCATTGAGTTATAGAGCCATTTTTTGACCATGGCATTGTCCGATACCCAATCATCAAACTTAGGGTCGATTTTTTCGGGTAGTTTAGAGTTGCCATTAATAAATCGCTGCATTATGTTGGCTTGAACGGAGAGTAACACGCTTCCGACCATGCTAGATAGTTTGTACCATCCAATTTAACCGAGCTAATCACGAGGGCCGAGTTTAGATGTGCTCCTCTACTAGCTTTATTGGAATTGGTCTTAACTTCTTCAGCTATGGTAACCCAATTTAGAAGCACTCTCAAATATTTAAATCCAATATCAACCGAAACGAAACGAATCAACGATAAACCAACCAAATCAATGATCACACCAAGTAATCCTTGTACAAACTTCATTCACAGCATAAGCCAATGAGAAAACCAAGGGAAGAAGTGAAAAATGAAACGAAAAAGAGATATACCTCTAGTACGCAGATCTGTCTCGGGGCTAAAACACCATAAAAACTCATCAAAACACTACAACTCCACCAAATCTGAAATCAGTATGAAAAAACAAGCCTACCCACAAAATTTGGTCGCCGTAACAATCGCCGAAAAAATCGTCGGAGCTCCGATGGGGATGAAACTTTCATGCCTGGCTCGATTTTTCGTGCTGGTTATGATGGTGCTCTCAGATTTCCATGGGTTGCTCTCTAACCTTGGCTCTGATGTCAAGTCAAATTTAGCCCAAGAAATAGGTCACAAAGAGAGAGTAGATCTAAGATAGAGAGAGGGAGTAACTTTTCTGTATATTTCTTAGAATGAAAACTTTACACTTACATCTCTACTTCTACCCATATACACATATTACACTAAGCCCCCTTGGGATAAATGCTATACAATACTAACCCATTATTCCCATTACTTCTAACAATTATGTTTCAAGATTTCACCCTTCAATTTAATCACAATTTTATTTTTATTTTTTTGATAAAAGAAGAATATCATTCATAGAGCAAGTGATTATAATGAAAGTGGACAATATGTCCATCAAAAAGCCAACAAAGCAATAAAGCCAAAAACACACAAATTACCGTGTGAAAATTTTCCATCTCTAGACAAATCTCCTAAAGACAAACCATGGAAAGCGCCAAAATTCCTAGCACAAAGAGACGCTTGCACCGTGATCTTGTCCCACAAAAGCGAAGGCGATAAATCTCGATTTCTGAAAAACCGAGAATTTCTCTCAATCCAAATGTTCCACAATAGGTTGAACATGGTTTCTCCAATATTGTTGGTTGTGTGTGTCGATTACGATTTACGGATGGCAATTTGCCCGGGTCCGATCCGAAACCGTTCTCGTGCGCCCCAATAAAACCCGCTTTTTCAGAAGAAAAAAAATTGAAAATCCGATCGGTTTTGGGGTGGGTTTGGATTTACACTTTGCCCGCCCCGGCCCACCCGGTTATTACATTTGCATAATTTGTAATATGTATATTACATATGGTATGCATGATGTTTTGCTAAAAATATCCTTAATGTTTGTTAAAAATATCCTTAAGGTACAAAAGAAAATCCTAGATCCCTTTAGAAAATCTAAACGCACTCTCTCTCGGCTGCCTCTCCCTTTTGGTGGTGCCATGTGGCGCCTCCACCATCACTGCTGAACTGCTCTTCTCATCTCTTCTCTTCTCGTCTCTTCTCTTCTCAATCACTCATATAGCTAAGTCTCATCTCCCAAAACATCATTCAGGATTTTAATTTCCTTATTTCTTCTCTCTAAATGGGGAGGAAATGGACGACCAAGTCAAGTGAGAAAGGATAGAGAACAGGAGAAAGCACCTACCCCTCTTATGTCCAAATTCAAGAATTTAAAGACGTCGAAATCTGAACACCGGAAAGGGCATCCAAAAAAACCATAACTCTTAAGCTTCTCGCAATCATTCAAATTCCCTAAGAAACAAAAATCTCACACAAGAAAGTGATCTACTCCTCTATAACAAAAGGAGCTTATCAGAGCTAGATGGACCAACCAAAGACGATTCAAACAAGGAAAAGCAACTTAAAGAGATTTATCCCCCACCCAAACATCCTCCCAAACTCAAATAACATCCCTCTTCCCCACCCTCCAAGCGAAGAAAAAGGTGCTTACATTGGTGAACAAATTTCCATGGACTCTTATGTGTCTCGATGCCTAATGTGGTTGTTCCACCCGTTTAGATGCATGCCAAACTTGCTTCTTATCTCATTTCGTGCCAAATAGACCGTGTTCGTGTGGAAAACACTAAAGTCACTTCCTTACCAAGGAGATGTTTCGACAAACCAGGTTACGTGTAGCAAGCCCCCCTTCCTTCTTCTTCCTTTGGGATCTACAAACCTTCTCCCAAGCAACGTATTACCCCTCCTCGGCCCTCGGGCCCTACCCTAGAAAACTTCTGCATGATACTCTCAACATGGCTCACTACACTTGTCGAAATCTTAAAGAGTACATGATAATAGAGAGTAGTACTAGTCTACTAGATAAACATGATCAAATTAAAGTAATCCTACCCCACATGGAAAAATGTGCTATCTTCCAACCATCCACCCTTCCTGCTACCCTCTCACCATCAGGATCCCAAAAAGCAACGGAGTGCGGATTCCCACCTACTGGATAGAGCCAAGAAAGAATCCTGCAACCAAAGATCGAAGCATCGCCAAATATCCATATTAATCAATATTATCCTGCATTTAGCCAGATTATGTTCAAACCCGAGATAGACTCGAAAATCTATAAAAAAGCAAGGGCATTCTTCAAAACTTTCAGTGCTCCGTCAAAGAAATAGGATGGTATCATCGGCAAACCGAGGATGACAAACCCTCATCTCATCGTTACGACGTTACCACCATACAACCCTCCACCAACCAAACCCATCCCCTCTAGAAATCATCCTACTCCAACATCAGCTACCATCGTGAATGAGAAAGGAGATAGGGGTCTATTGACAAAGACCTCGAGATGCATAGAACCATTCTTTAGGTTACCCATTGATGATAAAGGAGAAAGCAAGACCCCAAAAACAACCATGAATCCATCCTCCATCTAGACCCAACTATTCCTCTCCATAACCAAATCCAAAAAATGCCAATTGACTCTATCATATGCTTTCTCATAATCCAACTTAAGACCCCGTCTTTCCTTGCCTCTCCGTTCCATGTCCTCCACCACCTCCTTAGCCTCTAAAACGGTGTCAATACTTTAATGTCCTCCCACAAAACCACTTTAAGACTAGGATACAGTATCACTCAATACCACGCTCAATCTTTTGGATAACACCTTCATGATGATCTTATAAACACTAGTAACCAAACTATTGGGACGAAAATCAGCAACTCTAACTGACCGGTCCTTTTTTTTCTGAGTACACATAAAAGGGATCAACGCACTTAATTTTGACCTAAATCTTGTCTTAAAGGGAAGTTTTGGACGAGGATTTGGGTAATCTGAGGTACTTTCTTGAGATTCAAGTGACTAGGTCCAAAAAAAGGTTATTCTCAACTTGCTAGAAAAGAACAGAGAAAGTGTCTACTTAACTTACTTAAAGAATACTTGGAGCGAAAGCAAAGAATATGATACTTCGAATGATCCTAATAAAAAGTTTGTTGCCTTGGGGGGTGGGGGGTTCTTCGGAGATCCATAGAAATATCTTAGATAGGTGGGCAAGCTCAATTCCCTTGTAGAAACTCGACGAGATTTTTCTTTTTTTATGTGTGGCTCCTTCAAGTAAGTCAATTTACAAAAACTTCAATGAACTCGTTCTGATTGTCGAGCCTCTAAAAGGGGCACCAAGAAGGTATCCTACGGCATATGTAAGTAGAGGCATTATCTTATCTGATGCAATTGGGCGAGGTCACCAACTATAGAAAATCTTCTAAAGGATATTGTGTAATTGAGGGTAGAATATGGTCTCTTGAAGGAGTAGGAACAACATAATGTTGTTGCTAGGTCTTGTGCAAACTCTTGAATATCAGCATGATTGCTCAAACCTCATGGTGGAAATTGGCTTTGGAATTGATTTACCAATGAAAATTGTGGTGAGATAAGGATGTCATGCATGTATAACGAATTTGATGTTCTGCGAAAGGATTAAGCACGTAGAGTTTGACAGTCATTTCGTGTGAGAAACTGATTTGCACCTTGTATGCGCGCACAGGAGAGTAAGTGACTGATTAATTAATCAATGCTCTTACTTATACAAGAGTGGACTTTATTTGTAACTGAGGATGATAAATATCGATACTCGAGCTTGAGAGGAGTGCTATATGAGTATTTAGTGTATGAGCTTGTTATGCATAAGGCCTAGCACATAGTATACATTCTAGCTACTCTGTGGAATATATACATCAGTAAAATACAACTCTTTTCCCTCTAAATATTTTATTTTATTTCCCTCTTCACTTCTCTCTTTCTGTGTACTATCTCCTCCATCAATCCGAAGTTGATTGATGAAGAAGATGAAGGTGGTGTAAAACAATTGTGCAAACCAAGAGTTAAGTATTTCCCTTAGCACGGAGGCTGAAAAGAGCTAAGGCATGATTTTACTATTGAGGCTTCAAACTGCCTTTACGTGCCTTTGGTAGAAATTGGTCAAAGGAGATATCTGAAGCTACTGCGACTGATTCAATAGAACTTAGTGAGCGCTAACAAAAGATCCATGGAAGCAAAGTGTGACATTTATACATTAATTACCATAGGCACGTCAATTCTTCCACCAAACTCATCTTCATGTCCAGTGAAACAAAAAGGCTTCGATTATTTTTTAAAATAAGAACAAGAACAAAAAATGTCCCTCATTTTGGGACGGATGGAGTAATTATAAAAATTTTAAAAAAAAAATTAAAAAGGAGGAGATAGCAATGTTACCCATTGATGTTTTTCTGCCTCATTTGCCGAAAAAAATCGTCAACCAAAAGTGTGCTTTGCCTCTCAAGAAAATGAAGCTGTGCGGGATACGCGTTATAAACCATCTCTTTCTTTGAAATTACTTCCTCAATCTCCCTGATTCTCTTACATATCCCATCATACTCCTCACCAGTTTTCCCTAACACCTCCTCCGCCTTGGCCAGAAGGGGTTTCACCTTCTCATTTCCTTCTACCTCCACCAACAAAGTCTGGTGCTCGCTCCTAGCACTCTCCGTCAACTCATTAACCATTTCCGCACGATAATTCAACGCCTCCAACTCCTCCTGCAGAGCATCCAACTCAACCACCATTTCGTTGTCAAAGGCCACCTGAAGCTCCTTCCCTTTCGATTTCACCTCCCCAAGAGCAGTCTCAACCTCCTTCACGTCCCCTTTGCCACTCAAAACCTTGCGTACGGTTCTACGTAGCTTGGCCACATATTCCACCATCTTCTGAATGTAATTCGAGTAGTCCTTATCGTAGTTACTAACATCAGTCGTCGCAGCTGTGACGGCAAGGGAGGGGAGTTGGAGGGGGCGAATGGGGCATAAGCCGATGGCAAGCCAGAAGAGGGTGCAGGCTGCAAGTGGCTTCGCAATTCGGGAGAGCGCATTTTCATGATTATTGGGTCTGGCATTGTTTTCTTTCTCGTTTTCTTGGCGTTTGAAACTTGGAAATGGGGTTTTGGGGGGGTTATCGAGGGAGAAATTTATTGGGTCTTTAAGGCGGTAATGTTTTCGAATTTGGGTTTTTCTGGGTAATGCGAAGAAATGGGTTTTGAATGGCGTTTTAGTAGGTGTGATGAAGGGAGATGAAAAAATCAGTGTGGAGCAATACATGAGTGAGGAATGAGAGGAGATTGAGAAACTGCGGGTTTATTGGGTACTCTTTGTTGGGTGTTTATAGATTGATTATAGAAATTTGGTTGTTTGTACACATTTTCTGTGTGTGGGTGGGTGTGTGTGACTGCGGTGAGGGAGGATGAGGAGGAAGAAGGACGAGGTTTTCAAAGGGGAAAGAAGAGGGAGAGGGAGATAAGCCCTCAACTGGCCGGCTTTTTGCTTTTTGCTTTTTGCTTTTTCTACTCTAACCTGGAAAAAACTGCATATTTTCATTTTCAATATAAAAAATTTGGAATTGTTTACTAATGGAGGATTAATTAATTAATATAATTTGAGTAAATTTTGCGTGAATTCTTTCAATATAAAAAATTACGTTACCAAAAATATGACAATTAAATCTTTGTATATTTTCTCTCGTAAACTGCAACAATAGTTCATGTGCTCGTCAAATATTTGAAGCAAATTGCAAAAATTGGATATCTTCTTACTACTATCTTTTAGGGCATTCATATCCGTGATAATCTTCTTAAGTTTTAAAATCATGTCAATTGTCACCTCAGCATTTTGCTAATTTTTTTTAATGTTGTTTCAAATTTTCAGAAAAATAATTTTAACAATTAGATTCTCTCAGACTTTACCACATCAACATTTCATTAAGGTATTATTTATTTATTTTGAGTATTTAATGTTAAAATGTAAAAACAAATATGAATGTGTTTAAATAATTAAAAAGCAGCATCTAAAAGTGCGAGAGACTATCTAATCACAATTTTAAATTGAGCATAAAGAATACACAAAATATGTGTGTTACTTGGTTTTATATCTTTGGATCTTTTATGAATATATACACTATTTTTCTACAATCGCGTCATATATATTGTTGAACTAACTGATGCAAAGAAGATCATAATTTAAAGTATAACAAATTAATTTTTTTCATTTTTCATTTAAAAATTTTAATTATGATAGTAATTGATAAGATCTCTGGCGAATTATTGATAATATGCAACAACACGAACTATCACTACGGTTACCTCCAAATTGTATCAAGATTTGGACAATTCAATATAATGGGATACAATATAACCGACATCGAATTTGTATCACAATTTAAATACTTGTTTAAAAATCCTAGATTCTCTTTTCTTGAAAAATTCTAGTTTTTCGAAATAACGAAAACATTCGACATTTTTTCTTATTCAAGTTCAACTTCCTAAACTATTAGAAGTCTTTAAATAGACAGCTAATAACTTGTTGTCCAATAGAATTCATAATTAACTATAATTCGAGAAATATAAACCTATCAAAAATAAAAATTCCTACCATTTAAACGATTACTACCATAATTATTTTTTAAAATAAAAATAAAAAATAATATGCCATAATTTAATCATCATCTTCTCAGCATCACTAACTAATTTCTTTACATATATAAAATACATTTATTTAGTATTAAGTTGGTTGTTTTATATTCAGATATTTTGTTAACCTGATTATAAATATGTATCTCATTGAATACTTTGGGTGCATTTGGAATGATAATTTTTGAATTTTTTGTTTGTTTTTTGTGTTTATTTTGTGTAAATTTTGATTTTGTTTTGAGTTTCACGATTTTGTCCTTCAAAATTAAAATTTTAACATGATAGTGATTGAGAGATAAAGAGAGAGAGTAATAGTTGTAATTTGATGTGATGTTTGATAGGATATAAAGGTGGATATAGAGGTATAGTGATTGAATTTGTTTTTTAAAAATCCAAAAAAATCGTTCACAAGTCAGGTTTCATTAATATTTTTTTCCTTTCTCACGTACTATTTTTACACATTCATATATCTACATTTATATCCTAACAAATATCATATGAAATCACAATAATCACACGCTCTTTCTCTTCACATCACTATCATGTAATTTTTTAAATTTTAAAGCGCAAAATTGTAAAACTCTTACAAAACCGAGACATACACAAAACAAACACAAATCAAAATCAAAAATTTCCAAAATTATCAATTCAAACGCACCCTATATTTTTAAAAATTAAATCGTGAACTAATTTTTTTGCTTCTTTTCAAATAATGTTACAAAAACATCACTCCCAAGCCTTTATTTTTTGAATCCACCACAGTGTAAATGATTTAATTACACAATCATTATTTGTAATATCCTGATTTATGAATTTCTCATAAATAAACTAATATGTTTGTAATTATGCTTGTCATAACTACTTAGCTCTATTTTAATCATGTATATAATTTGATTATAGTGGGCTTAAATAACTAATTAATTAAATTTGTGAGATAAAGTTAATTATATCACACATTTTCTTTGCGTTAAATCTGATATTTATTTAAAATAAAAAATTGATAAAGCATGAAATCAATTATTTTATTCCTCTAATTTGGTAAATTAACACAATTAACATTTCTACAAAAAAAAAATTGAACATGCATATGCGTATGTTCATAATTTAATGGGGCAATTGATACTAATTCTCGAGTAGGAGAGACACATTGGGGGGAGTATACTTCTACATTGGGGAAGTATACTTTCACAACCTTACTCACCACCTGTCATCTACTATTTCACAAATAAGGATGCGTCTGAAATGATAGTTTTTTTGTATTTTTTTTAATTTTCTTGTGTTTTGTGTTTATTTTCTCTGATTTTTTATTTTGCAAAAGTTTTATAATTTTGTGCTTTAAAATTTTAAAAATTAGATGTTAATGATATATATATATATATATATATATATATAGAGAGAGAGAGAGAGAAAAAAAGAGGGAGTAGTATTAGTAATTTGAAGTGATGTTTAATAGTAGGATATAAAGGTGGGTATAAGGGTATCAAAAAAGATTAAGTAAGAGAGAGAAAGACATATTTTTAAAACTTAACTCGTGAACGTTGTGAGCGATTCTTTAGCTTTTTTTTCAAATAAAGCGGCAAAAGAGTTACTCCGAACCCCGCATAAATTGTTGTCCTACCTTCTATAGACGCTAGGAACTTCTTCCTCTCTCATAATCAGTCGAGGGATAGAGAAAGAGAGGGAGGAGGAAGAAGCATGAAGATATGTTTAGTGAACTTGATCTTGGTCATTTCCCAGGCTTGCTTGGCTTGTGTGATGTTTCCAATGTCATGGACTAATGAGTGATTCTAAATCTTTAGAAGAATGTTTTTGACCCGTTGGTTTGCTCGGATCAAGTATCTTTCTGATTCTGACCATATGTCTCGTTTCTTGACTTTGTTTGTGTAAGCTCCATTTGAATCTTCTTGCATAAGAAAACAAACTTGTTCTTCTACAGAAAATATGTTCAAAACATCGTTAGCATCAAGATATGTTTTTATCTTCGAGGCATACATCTCAAAGAATCCACAATCCTCGATATGTGGTATATCATTTTCAGCATTTTTCCTTGCAAGAGGAATTTTTAAAAGAGTTCTGTGTAGGGTATTTTCTCAAGTTGTTAGACTTGGAAACACTCACGTTTTCAAGAATTTTGCTCTGATACCAATTAAAAGGTCCTCTGTCTGACTAATGTGTGAATAAGTAGTTTGGTATCATTGTCCAATTGTATAAACGGCCAAGGAACATTGAATAAGCTAAGACAAAAGAATAATTGCATCGCAAGTTTTGGGATAGCTTAAAGAGAGAAAATACCTTGAAAAGTAATGAACAAACAAAGATAAGATTAAATCACAGAAGTAGTTGAAGCAAAAAATATATATATATATATATATATAAACAATATAGAAGCAGTTCAACAACTAACGTATGCAAATATGAAAGCAACAGCACATAAACAGTCAACCAAAGAGCATGAGTAAGAGAGAGAGAAAGATGAACACAATGATTTTTCAAGTGGTTCACAGTTAACACTAGTAAATCTACCCACTTCTCTTCTTCACACGAACACAGAGCATTTATTCCTTTTCAATTCTCTTACACGAATTTTTGCAAGTAAGCACTAAATGAAACTTCAATAGTTTTGCTCAAATCTCGCCCAAACAATTTTACGAGCTCAACAGCTTGAGGTTACAATAACCCAATAGTCAACACCACTTGTACAGCTCAATGGTCAACATACTCTTGAGCACACCCCAAAGTCGACCTCAATTTCAACTGTGAAGGTAATCTACCTAACAACTTCCATGTGTTGACCTCAATCTTAACCGTGGCCTTATCCAAAAGAAAAAAATTCTCTAGAGTACATAGTCTTAATTTTCTTCTTTATATGTGATTTTTTATAAGCAGTTAGAAGCTCTAATCTAGTACAATGTTTGAAGCAAATACAATTGATCACAACCTAGTGCTTGTTGATGCAAGTCTTCGAATACCTCTCGAAGTGCATGTAGATTTGAAAATTAAGTCCTTGTGCAGACTGTTGTATTTAGCGTCCTTTGGTCTATGTACATATGCTCAATTCTTGCTTCCAAATCTTGCGTTTTTGATCTCCATAATAGTTGGTATTTATAGACTTGAGCATAAATTGCATTGGGAGACAAAGATTCATGATTCTTCATTTAACTTTTTTTGAATGCTTGTCCCATTGACTAGTCCAAGTGGCATATCTTTTTTACCACAGTCAATAGAACAATGTTGTTTGGAGTTTGACTTTCCATTGTGATATTTTGATTAATGGAATATTGCTGTTTGGAGTTTGGCTGGATCTACATGGCATTCCTTATGAATTTCTGGCAAAGCACGGTATATGCGTATAAGATATTGCAAGTGTACAATGTTGCATTTAGTAATTTAGAGTGGGTAGAGTGTCGAACCCATAGAGAGAAATTGTAACGTGAACTACTATGATTAAAATGATATTTGCTTTATCTAGATTAAAGTACTTGAGTTTAATACTACAATCACTAACTAGCATGAATTAACTGAAACGAAATGAAGTACGAAAATACTATGATTAACAAGTCCTAGAGTTCAGGTTTTCCCTAATTATCCATTATGTCGAATAATCAATCTTAACTATGAGTGCTATCCCAATGTTTATTGATAAGAAACATGAATTTAATCTACTTTCCGATTGCGTCTGGTAAGTGGCCAACATCTTATTCTATTAAACTAGACTGATTCCATCTTTGATTAATGACAATGACTCACTAACAAAGGTGTTCAAGTTCCCATTAGATCGTCCTACATGCAACGATCTGTCGATCCGTACTCTGCAAGACTATGTTTTCATAGTTCTTAAACGGAAAGATTCGCGGGTAGCTGTACCCTTCTAGCTTTATAAGTCAATCCAACTAGGTGGCTAGTCTATTGGACGCATTACGAATCAAAGAATATAAATAAATTTAATCTCATATACTCATAGAATCAATCGATTAGCAAGCATAACTTCTAACATCGGTTCCATCTTCCCTCGAGGAAAGATGAATTTAGCTACTCATAGATATAATAAGAACACAAGCAATAATCAATATCATGAGAAAGTCAATTGAATAAAACCTGATTATGAATAGACGATGAATAATTTCTTCGAATCTCCAAGAACAACGAAATACTCAATAGCGGTTGATCTAGAATAAAAGATATCAGCTTCTTCTCCTCGATCCACAATACAAGATCCCATATTCCTCTCTCCTAGGTTTAGAATACCTTAGGGTTTAAATACTCACACGAAAAATATTTAATAAAATAAGTCTAAAATACATAAAATGGAAAATAAAATGTATTTCGGGGTCTTCGGGTGATGACTGGTGCTCCACGTACTTAATTGGAAAGTCTCGAACATTAGTGGAAAGTCTGGCACAAAAATTGAGGTGACACATACAGAGCCGTATCGCTGTTGCGCCAGGGCAGCCGCAGCGGTGGGTTGTTTTCCTATAACTTCTGGAATTCTGCGCTTTAGCACCCTAAAAGTCTAGTATTTTGACAATTTTGCACTTAAGTACCTAAAATTACATAAAACTCCAAAATAGCATTAAAACACAAAAAAAATACTCAAAACTAACTCTATTTAAGTGAGGATTGAAGCTCTTGATAGAAATATAAAATACACATGTCAATTTTCTTGCAACGTATTTATATGAATCAGCAAGAGCAGTGTTCATGGTTCTTCCCTTGGGTTGACGTTTGGCTCAGAGAGTTACTTTTGGATGTTGCAGGACTTGTAGCTTCGCTGTATGATTGATGATATCTTCGTTGAAGAACATTAACCATATATAACACCTCTTTGTCATGGATTATATGTCTATGTTATCTCATGATTCATTGTTCATAGGTTAGTCCTTGGATCAATATCCTCGTATTCTTCATAGCTTTGATGGAGAATCATGGAGTGATGGTTGAAAAGTACATATAGGATTAGTACTGCCTTATGGGAACAATATTAGGCATAATGCAAGGCTAAGGATGATGAAGTGATTCTATCTCGATAGGGAAGTTTTCTTTGGTCAAGTCCTATTGTCTTTAATGATCGTGAAGATTGTCTTCAATCTTGATTAATTTTGGACTTTATAATTTAAGGCATTAGTCATTGAGTTAGCTCTGCAGAAGCTATACTCAATTTACATGCATGAATACACAGGTCCATTCATGTCGACGATGTTGCTCGCTCGTTACCTGCGCAAGCATCGTCGCCGAGAGGCTCTTTAGATACCCCATTTTTGACCCTAGTAAATAAAGCATTTTACTAGAGATTTTAATAAATAAAAAGAAGTCTAAAGTAGCATTAATAATTATGTAACTAAGATTAATAAATGTACATGCTCAAATGTTGCACTTATACATAACTAATTTGGTGTAACAATTTATTTTGTAGGATGAATGAAGAAAAGACAAAAGAAGAAGACTTTCTCTCACAAAGATATCATCCTATCAAGCTTCCAAGTAGGAGACATTCCATTTCAAAAATGGGAGGAAGAGTAAAAGGAGATACCTAAGCAATGTACAATTAGGGATTGCGTGAATTAACCCTTAGACACCAATGGACAATAGGTTGTATCAACTTTTGACCTTGAAAAAGGCTAAAAAATCCAGACCAGCTCACGGCTACCGGTCCGGTAGCATTGCGACCGCTCCGGTAGCTTTAAGCTGTAATCTGGAATTTTGTCCCTTTTTAAGGGATAAAAGGGTAAACCTCATGCTACCCCCAAGGGTATTTTAGACATTTTGGACCTTCAGAAAGGGCTAGATACTCCTCTCCACCTATAAATACCCCATCATTCACACCATTCAACCACCTTTGAACCTTTGATCCCTTAAACACATGTAAAACCTTTAATCTCTTGCTCATTTACACCATTCAACCACCATTCAAATATCCTCTAAATTATGGTGTTATTTCCAAAGTCCTTCCATGATTTGGATAATGATGCTTGAAGGATGACAAAGAAAAGGAGTATTATTCCCAAGCTTTTGTACAAAAGCACAAATATTATTTTCTCACTTACATGACTAAAGTGTAAGTACTACTTTAAAATATGCATGATTAAAGTGTAAATAAATGATGATGAGACCATGCTCACCTTTCTTTTTGCATCCTCCTTGAATCTCATGTAATCAATCAAACCAACCAATTGTGAGTGCCCCGATCCTCCGTTCTCGACGCCCCTCGGGATTAATGGCTTTAATGCATTAATCGAGGTTTTTATTTCCCCTTCGGATGAAACGTGTCATCAGGCGTCCTTTCTCTGGTGTGCGATGAGAACTTTGGTACAACGCGCGGGTTTCCTCATTCGTGACCACTCAAACTTGTGTGAAAGATTGAGAGTCGCCACCTCCGTTTATATCTAAGACTTCGGAAGCAAAAGCCTTTTAAAATTTAAGAGATTGTAGGTCCGGGGCTAGGTTACGAATCGGGAAGGGGTTAGGCACCCAATTCTCCCTTACGGTCTCTTAACAATATTCTAGCATGCATGTGTCTTATAGGTTGGTCAGTTGGTTGGTTGCTTTACTTGTGATTCAAAGAAGATGCAAAAGGAGGTGATCATAGTCTCATCATCATTGACTTTACATAAATCATGCAAGAGGAAGAATGTACATTTTGAAAGAGTGAGGATTATCACTAGATTAGGATTGTTTTTGACGTGTTCATCTCTTTTGAGACTCCTAGAAAGGAGTGAACCTTTGAGAGGTCCATGAACATTCGCATTCCTTCATTTCTAGATCTTTTAATGATCACTTGGAAGAAAAGAAAGATGAAAGAAGAGAATTTGAACTTAACTCAAAGATGAGACGTTAATCCCACACTTTGAGGATCACATTTGCATATATACAAGTATATATATAGTATACATATATATAGTGATATAAATCAACTCAAAGAGTGACGTTTGTAATCACACCCTTCAAGGACTACACTTTATGTGCTATGTATATATATAAGCTTCGTAAATGAAATGTAAAGACATGATCAACTCACAAAGTGTGAGATTTGTAATCCACACTTTGGAGGACTTAAAACATATATAAAGTAAATACATGATCAACTCACCAAGTAGGATTTAAAATCCAAGCTTAGGAGGACTTGCACATAATTAATATGTAAGACAATATGTAATCAACTCACCAAGTAGGATTTGTAATCCA
>JAOWAN010056025.1:0-12925 GCA_028566635.1 Lobelia cardinalis
GTGTGTGTGAGAGAGAGAGAGAGAGAGAGAGAGAGAGAGAGAGAGAGAGAGAGAGAGAGAGAGAGAGAGAGAGTTTTTTATTCACTTACCTTATTATATGGGAAAAAAAAGCATGTGTGATTCAATCACTTTGGAGAATTGACACTCCTAAGTAGGAGCGCCTAGACGATCATTAAAATTTGCCTGAAAAGATGTCCTTCTTCAACGCGAGTGAAAATGAATTGTTTTTATAATATATTGGAGAAAAAAAATTGCACTTGAGAAAATACATATTTTCATTATTTACTTGCAACTATGCCATACATCTATTCATGATTCATGAACACAAATGTGGGAGGAAACCTCTCTCAAATGGTAAGCAAGAAATAAAGGTAATTTTATCTTGTTTATTTATATTTCGATTTATAATAGATGATATTTTAGTAAAAAAAATTATTTCAAAATAGTTGTCGCTTCAGTCTTTTTGAACCTTTTTGAACTTTTTTTTTTTAAAAATTGTCTTTCTTTTTTTCTCAACTACCCATAATCATTCCTGCATTTACTTTTTAATTATTAATAAAGATAAACTATTTAATACAAAATAAATTTATTAATATATATTGTTTTTTGTGATATATGTATAAGTCTAAAAAAATTAATATTATGAATCAGAGGGAGTATTTTCTAAGTTGAAACAAATGTAATTCGATTTTAATTTATTTTAGTATTGAAAATGTTTTTCTCAATTTTTTTCTTCTTGTTAACTTGATTAAAAGAATCTTTTTAGTTGTGTTTGAATGGGTGATTATTGATTTGATTTTTGAGTTTTTTTAATGATTATAGTAAAAAGTAAGAGAGAGATAGAGAGAAAAAGTGTGAGATCAATGAGAGAAAAAAATCAGAAATCAGAAATTATGGGTGAAAATCACCCGTGAGAACGCAACCTTGAGCTTTGATTGTCAGCTAAACCGAAACCGAATAAACTGACGACGGGTCAATATTCCGCCCGAATTCGATTTCTGAACCCGTAAAGATCAAAAATTTCAAAAACCCGCCGTCGCCGTGACAGGTTATCAGCAGCGCCGTCGAGCCAGCACCCAGCACCATGACGGCTCTATTCCGCCGAGTCGTCTCAGTCATCCGCTTTAACCTCAAGCGGCACCTATATCACTCCTCCACCTTTCCACGCATAGACGAAACCGGTCTGTACGGTATCCACCACTTGAAGACTCCCGATGGCTTTCGACGTTTCGTTGACGACGCCATTGAAAGGTCTAAACGTAATTCAGTATCATGTTTCAACTTTTTAAAGTATTTAGTTAATTGTATTATGATTCAAAAGAACTTAAGTGCATCTCTATAGTATTGTCCCCGGCGGTAGCTTAGCGGTTGAAATTAGGCCCAACAAAATATTACCCATTTACGCACTATAATCCGCTTTAATATGCTAAACAGTTCAACTCATTTCAATTCATTTAATTACAAATTTGTGTATCATAATACACTAAAAAATAATTTTTAGTGCGAGAGAGTATCCAACATGTTAATTCGAGTTTAACTTAACTCATTTATTACATAATTGAGTTGATCGATTAATTAAATGAGTTGTAATAGGTTGAACCAATTAGAACACGCTATTCATCGTAACTCAACTAATATCAACTCATTTAACCCAAATTGCCGGGCTTAGTTGAAATAATGAAATTAGTGTATTCCACCTGCCACAAGGGAGGCCTAGGTCATGAATGTGATTCACCATGATAGCTACTAATTAGTCTCGCGGTGTTGCCTGGGTTTTTGCACCGCAGGTGGGTCCAATGTGACCCTGCTGTGGAAGAATTTCCTCTCGGTTAGCAAAAACAATCTAGCCGCTTAATTTCAATTCAGTTTTTCTGTGCGGTTAAATGTTGAATATGTGCTTTATAGGCCTGATGAATGCGTTAATTACATTTGTAGAAACCAATGTAAGCTTAGACCAAATTATAAACAATGTTCGATTTCATTTTTATGTATATGCCAATTTTTCTTGTATACTTTTTGATTTGCTGGCATTGTGATATTGTTAACTACAAATACATTACTATTGGAACAAATATTAGAAAATTGATATTTACTTTTTATATGCTTAAATTTTGTATAATTCTTTGTAGGTCCGATGAGCTTGTTAAGTACATTTCTGTAATGCCATCATCTATGGAGATTGTGCGTGCCATGGATGAGATATCTGATACTGTAAGCTTAGGGATTGGGATAGATTATACTTGGTACTTGTTTATAGTTAAGTAATTATGGAGCTTTACTATGTTTTTGTTATTTTGTCATCACTAGTGTTGCTAATGATTTAGTCATAAAGAGAACATTTTAATGATAAATTATTTATTTTTATTGCTCCAGAAGTAGTTCGATTTTCCAATTATTTTTTGGGTGGTTTGACTGTATAGTGGTTGAAAATGTTAGGTATGCTCAGTTGCAGATTCTGCAGAACTGTGTAAACATACACATCCAGACAGGTGATTTTTCACTCTGACTCAAGTACTGCTGTTCTTGTTATTCTTTGTTCTTTTGCTTCTATGAGTACTTTATGTCAATGTTGTTTTTAAACAATAGGGAGTTTGTCGACGAGGCAATGATGGCATCAATGAAAATTCAAGAATATATACATGTGAGCTGACAATTATATCAATGTCATAATATTGATACTGTTTGCGTGAGCATCTATTTGTGTTCCTAGTATTTGCTTTATTGGATAGATTTTTCATTTTTAAGCGAGCAAATGACTATTTAGTACTTCAGACATAATTTCTTAGTAAAGTTTATATCTTGAGAATACAAGGTAATAATCAAGGTGGCCAGGTGACTCCTTTTTCTTTATTTCACTTCAACCTTAGAGATACCAGTCAAGTTAGAGTTCTGGAATGACCGAATGAAAGAAATAATATTTTTCAGTTTACCCGCTGGGAAACTCCTTGTGAAATGTTTTATGCGATTGGTAGGAGGCGCTTCAGAAAAGTCTTGAGTCATTCTATTTCAAGTTCATCTAGATGACATTTTGGTTACCGACTTACAGTTGCTCAACACAAACCTTAATCTATACAATGCGGTGCTGAAGGCTGAGCAAGATCAGTCTCTGCTTGACAAAGAAGCTAAGAAAACAGTCCATGACCTACGTGCTGACTTTGAGAAGGGTGGAATTCATCTCTGTGCAGGTTACTAGTTTCACATTTATTTTTTCGCACAGTCCAGCAATGCACAATGTTTTTCTTCCTAACCTAAATTTCCTGACCATTTACAGAGAAAAAGGATCGAGTTAATCGTTTAAATGTTGAAATTGCTGAGCTATCTGCACAGTAAGTACATTTATGATCTTTTGTTGATATATGCATTCTTTCCTAATAATCTCTCTCTCTCTCTCTCTCTCTCTCTCTCTCTCTCTCTCTCTCTCTCTCTCTCTCTCTCTCTCTCTCTCTCACACAAGCAAACTAGTGGTCGCTGATTAGAGCAGGGGGATCTGTTTGCCATTGGACGTCCTTGTCTCACCCCTACTTCTGCCTCTTTTACTAGCAATCAAGAGATTTCATGCTTTATCTATAGCATTTGGTGCCCTTGTATACTTAAAGGTTTTGTTCTAGACAAGGCTATATAGAAATAGTGGAACTGTGGAAGGCGAGTTTGCCAATAGTTTTGTTATGCTGTATACTTCTTTTGCTAACAAGACTACAGAACATAACGTAGGAAAAGGATGGATTTAACATCCTTTGATGAATATTAACAGCAAATCTACTTAAAGTGAATATAGCACCTATTTATAAATTAAAACTGAAAATTGCATTAGATTCACTTTTCTGTTATGATTTTCTTGTTTCTTTGATCATCTAAGCTGAATTCACACTCCGGCTTGACCTCTGTGTTAATGATCTATGGATTACTTGTCATGAAATTGTAATGAAGTTCTTATCTTCTATTAGTGGATAGACACCTGAATCAACATTTATCCCTTTTCGCTTATTATGTTCAAGTAGTGATCTTGAATTGTTATAAGCCTAATTTTCATGCATTTGCTTGCCTGCTGGTGGTGTATACAGAATTACTTCTGAAATTAAAAAAATTAAATTTCAAGTATGGGTCAAGCTGTGGAAGCACCCTATATTGAGGCATTTTTGAAGTCAAAACATAGTTACATTACTATGAATTACAAATTTGAAAAAGTGGAAGAATTCATATTTATTACAGCCAAACAAATTATATCCGTGTTTGAGGCCTCCCTTTTGCTTTCTTCAATTATGTCAGCTATCTACATGAATATCAATGTCCTACTTAAAGAATAAATTTCCTTCAGAACGCCTGAAATTTTATCTTGATGGCTCAATCATGGATTGTGAAGTTTTTCCATGTCATGGTAAAAGATCTCCGGAACAGGGGCTCATGCAGCATTTTTCAGCTTGCTTGTTAGAACCCCATTTGAAAGGAAATTCTTTTAGCACTGTAAATGTAAAGAAAATGGATAATTAGCTATTAACTCTGAGACTGTTCTGGATGCCTTTGCTGTCCACCAGGTTCAGTGAAAACATTACCAAAGATCCAGGTCATGTGGATATATTTCCAGCATCTCGTACTCCGAAGAACTTGCACCATCTTGTGAAGCCTATCTATCGTTCAACATCACCTGAGTCTAGATATAGCATGAAAGAGAAGGGATCTCGTATTGTAATAGAGCCAAGAACTCTGTCATATGTTCTGCAACAGGCATCTGATGATGAGGTACTTTTCCGTCAGGAAGTTCTGGTGCAGAACATGGTCTGGAACTTTTTTTTACTAAAAATTGAGAGAAACTAAGTGATGAGTTCAGCTATGAATATCAATGATCATCCAGATTATTCTTAAAAAGTCTGTAAGATGCCTTACCCAGTTGAGCATTTTAGACTTGCATGAGAATGATGACCTCTTTATTTCTCTCATTTCAATTGCTCAGATATTTGAAAATTATGTGTTTGGATCTCATCCAGATTAGGAAGATGGCATATATTCAAGGCAAATCTGCTCCATATGCTAACCTTGGTGTTCTTGATAGCCTTATAGCTGCTCGTCACGATATTGCTCAGGTTAATTGCATTGGTATCCTCTGTGTCTTGATTGTGTAATTATTAGATATTAGTTCTTATTAACTTTATGTAACATGTTTATATAAGTACTGTATTCTCATTGAGATGCATTTGAGGTAGAGCTGATTGCCTGATAGGAGATAAAACAATGAAAATCCCCTAGAAAGATTTGAACACTTACCATGTAAAGCAAATAGTTTGATGCTAATCTAATATAAATGTCTTCATATTATGTTTATACATTCATAAAAATATGATGTATTTTCATTCCACCGATAAAAGAGCAGAACTAAACACATTGTGAGGCGTGTGAGACCATTGAAATACGGGTAGGGGAAAATTGATGAAATATAGTTTGTGGTGGTTCAAACCATAGTAGTCAATCCCGGATAGCGGCACGTAGCGGCCGACCCCGAAAGTGGGATAGCGGATAGCGAGATGGCTGCTATTTGATTTTTTACAATATAGTTTTATGCAATTAATAGTCTAACACTATCTACATATAAATACTAAAAAAGACAAATATTACCTAAAATTCGTAACATAACATTCATAATAGCAATAAAACTCATAAATCTTGAACAATAACACAACTCAAAACAACTCATCATCATCTTCTAGCTCGGGCTCCACTTCATTTTCACTTTCACTTGTGTCAAAGTTGTAGATCTCTTTCTCAACCTCATCTTCAATTTCCTCTTCACTTGTTTCTTCATCAACTTCTTCTATCATCAATCCCTTGCCTCTCCCATTTCCCCTCCCTCTAGATCTTGAAGGCCTAGAAGAAGATGCACGGGCAGCATGATTCCCCCCTCTTGTGTTCTCCTAGTATATGTCAATGGCTCATCAACACCTCCACCACATGAGACATCTTCCCAAGTTAAGTCATCACCTTCAAAAACCAAATCATTTTCAGCATCATCGTCATCTCCACCCATTTGTCCCACCAACCATCCACTCATTAGTCTCATCAACACTAGCCAGGAAAATGGGGTCAATGGCATCACGGAAATCATATCTCTCCTTAAGAGCTTGGATATATTTGACGAAGACCAAGTCTTGCAACTTTTGATGGTCAAGGCGACTCCTCTTCTTTGAGTGAATCTATATTATAATATAAAATAAATATTAGTTTCATAATTATTTTATGAAACTCTAAACTAATAAATTAATTAATAGGTATTAACTTACATGCTCAAAGATACTCCAGCTTTGCTCACAACCGGATGAACTACACGTCAAGCTAAGCACTTTAATACATGGTAGTTAATCGCACACTATAGTACCGCGTCGCATGTACCAACTGCAAGGTAACTTGCTCTGTTTTCTTTTTCTATTTCTTCCTTTTTCCTCTTCTATTTCTTCCACTGTTTTTTTTCTTTCTATTTCCCCTCTGTTTTTCTTCTTCCATTTCTGCCCCAGTTTTTTTTCTCTCTTTCCCCTCTGTTTTTCTTCTTCCATTTATGTCTCTGTTTTTTCTCTTTCCCCTCATTTATTCTTCTTTCATTTCTGTCTCTGTTTTTTCTCTTTTCCCTCAATTTTTCTTGTTCCATTTCTTATCTTATGTTCTGATAACAGCAATGGCAACTATGGTTGCTAGTCAATGTGAATCAAACAGCAGTGCTGCAACAACTTCCGGCTACTTCAAGCGTACAGAGAATGGATTGTTCAAGCCTATTAGGGACAACATCGATATAGCATGGCAGGGAACAACTTGAAGAACACAAATGATAAGAGAGTCACTTGTGATTTCTGTGGGGTGACAACCTCAGGAGGAATAACTAGGGCCAAACGTCATCAAATGGAAATAGTTGGAGATTGTAATCAATGTTGGAAAGTTCTAGAAGAGGTTTAGCTCTTGTTGAAGGAAGCTCATGCTAAAGAAAAGGGCCTAGTTGAACACTTGACAGAATTAAGTTGCAGATCACGGCGAGGATGATGAAGTGTAAGAGATTGTGGCCATTAGAAGGGGGGAAAGGCCTACATCCACAAATAATGTATCGGCAACCTCTATTCCTATGAAAGATCCCGAGGCAAGTTTGAAGTTGGGAAAAGCTAAGAGTCAAACAAGCATGAATGATGCTTGTGAGAAAGAAGCAAGAACAAAGCTAAGAGGAACAACTTATTCATACATGTTGATCTGCACTCAACTAGAGGTTGCCGATACACTACTTGTGGCTGTAGACCTTTTCCCTCTTCTGATGGCCATAATCTCTTGCACTTCATCATCCTCATCTTGATCTGCACTCAATTTTGTCAAGTGTTAGCTAGGCCCCTTTTTTTAGCATGAGCTTCCTTCAACAAGAGCAAAACCTCTTTTGGAACTTTCCTACATTGATTACAATATCCAACTATTTTCATTTGATGACGTTTGGCCCTTGTTATTCCTCCGGAGGTTGTCACCCCACAGAAATCACAAGTGACTCTCTTCCTATCATTTGTGTTCTTCAAGCTGTTCCAATATGCTATATCGATGTTGTCCCCAATAAGCTTGAACAATCCATTCTATGGACACTTGAAGTTGCCGGAAGTTGCTGCAGCAGTGCCCCCTGATTCACCTTGACTGGCAACCACGGTTGCCATTGCTGTTATTGGAATATAAGGTAAGAAATGGAACAAGAAAAAAAGAGGAAAAAGAGAGAAAAAAACAGAGACAGAAATGGAAGAAGAAATACAGAGGAGAAAGAGAAGAAAACAGAGGCAGAAATGGAAGAAGAAAAACAGAGGGGAAAGGGAAAAACACAGAGGTAGAAACGGAAGAAGAAAAACAAAGAGGAAATAGAAAAAAAAACAGAGGGGAAATAGAAAAAAAACTGAAGAAATAGAAGAAGAAAACAGAGCAAGTTACCTTGCAGTTGGTCGCCGGACGTGGAGGTGCAGGTGGAGGTCTCCGGAGTGGAGTGAAGGAGCAGTGAAGTTGAAGAGAAGAATGAGAGGGAGCGTGAAGCGGCGGGAAGGAAAGAAAGGGAGAGGAGGTCGCCGCTTGACCTAATTTTTGGTTAGGAAAAGTTCGAAATTACCCTTCAAATCCCAACCCAACCGACAAAAGTAAGGGGCTTTTCGGAATTTCCCGCGATTTCCCATGATTAGAGCTGTTATTCCAGCCGCGATTCGCGCCTGTCGCCGGGGGTACCTGCTACGCGACGCTTCTATCGCGGCGCTATAGCGATTAACTACCCTGGTTCAAACACGCGTACAACAACAACAACAAGAAAAGTTATTAGGATTCATGTTCATAAAAGATCCGACAAAGTTTTATGCTGGCTGTTAGGCTACCTAACGCAACCATCCTACTTTAACCGGGCTTGGGATCGGCTGTGTAAAGGTAAGGCTCTAAGCGCGACCTAGGCGGAGTTAATGAAGAATGAAGAGTAACTAACATGAATGGAGAAATAAATAAATATATGATAGCTAGTCGCTGTTGCTTGATGGAAAGGGTCCATGTAATCTACCCATGTAGTTTGCAGTTAACAAGCATTTCAGTGGCCTAACCAAAGTCCTTGCTTTTAAATGAAATGCTTTAACAGCATGCTCTAAGACTTGACCTATGAAATCTTTCTATCTAGTCGAGGAACGTCTAGAATCAGCTTTGAGAGATAATGCCTAGAATAATCTTGAGATATGCACCATCAAAATGTTCTTCCGTTTGTGAAGACCGATCTAAGAATGAATAGTTTGCTTTATTTACCATTGTATTTGTGGTTGGTAGTAGGATTCTCTCTTGGTAAAGTTTTTCTATGAATGCTTTTAGTTTCTGGTTGGTTGAAACAAAACCTTGAGGTGACAGTAGCATATGGAGTAGGTAGAACTTGGCCCAAGAGATGGAAACTAACATATTGTGCAGGCCAATGATTCTAGTTATACTGCCTCAACCAAGTACAACAGTTTAACCATCAGATGTGAGGGGGATGCTATATGATGTTTGCACCAAATTATCACTCAACTAAAAACGTAGTCCAGGCAAGATCAGATATTTATAGGTTCATTTGTTGTGCATCTTTTGGTTAGAAGAATCTATATTGATCCGGGGCGTTAAGTCTATTTTCCTTGTTTCTCCCTATGTAGTTTAGTTCAGCTTTATTTATAACCCACTGCTCAACTTTTTAAACGCATGCAGATGTAATCCAAGCATATTAGACCTTTTTCTTAATTTATGCTTCATTTGAATATAAGGGTCAATCATGACTCGGAATGTTGCGCGTATTTTCCTTGTTTCTGTTAGAAAGTGTTGCAATTTATTTGCTGTAAGTTCTAAGCTACTAATTTACTTATTGTAGATGCATGCAGATTATGGGCTGCAAATCCTATGCTGACTACACTTTGCGTTCAAGTCTGGCTTCATCACCGGAAGTTGTATCCTCCTTTCTGATTGAAATGAGCAAAATAGTACAGGCCAAGGCTGATGAGGTACTATGTGACATTTTTTCCGGAGACATATACTGGTGACATATCTCCTTGCTGCTGATCATTCAGGATGCATATTAAGTCAATAATTTCTTTAGGAGTTGAGGGCAATTAGCAACTTTAAGAGAATGAAGAGTGATCAACCATCTGGAGATTTAAAGCCATGGGATGTGGCATACTTCTCAAGGTTGATGAAATCTTCTGCTGTCGATCTGGACTTCGCTGTATGTTATATGTCGCTCTGTTATACATATTGCAATTTTTTCAAAATGACAAAATCCTTCCGCCGCAACCCCCACACCACCAAAACACAGTTAACAAATAAGAAAATCCCTGAAAATATCTCCTACTTTTTACTCTAATATATTTATTATTATCATTTTAAAAAAAATCTTACTCAGGTTGCAGCATCGTATTTTCCTTTGTCACAATGTATTGAGGGCATGAAATTGCTGGCTGAGTCTATGTTTGGAGTGACATTCTGCAGCCTCCCTCTCCCACCCGGTGAATCATGGCATCCCGATGTGGTGAAAATATCTCTACTTCATCCTGATGAGGTACACAGACGGACTTCTAACTGAATTACAGTTCTATTTGAAAAACATACATTCAATAAATGCAAGGTTGCTTCAGTATAATTTAGTCATGGGCTCAAATAATAGCAACCTTTCCGTTAGACTCGTTATATAGTTTTCTCTTGAAGCCATTCATACTATGAAAGCAGTTCCAGTATTATATGGTGGGTCTACAAGTGTTGGGAATTCAGCTTGTTGAAGGCTATGATTTCAAACTGCTAAGACCATAAGTTAGACATGATGTAACAGGCTAAAGAGTGGATGCTTATTTGGCCGTGCCTATTGCCTGAACTCGTGATTCACATAAGTTCGTAGTGGTGCGCTGGCATATATGAAGTAGAACTTGGTGTGATCATATCTTACTCTCGCTGGATGTGAGAACTGTTTTGTGGATTCGGATTTCTCTTTTTCTTTCTCTGTTTTCGTTTTACTGTGTAAATTTTTGCGTATGCAGATTAATGATCACAGTGTCAATCTTCTAAGCTTTGAACATTTTTGACAGCAATACTTCTTGAAACATCTTCATTGAATCACAAAACATGCTTCACTTGTGGCTAATTTTGTTAGAAGCTACTGTCATTCTCCTATATCCTTGTATTAATATTGCAATTCAATTCAGGGTGACTTGGGGTACCTATACCTTGATTTAACTTCAAGGAAGGACAAGTATCCTGGTTGCGCGCATTTTACCATTAGAGGGGGCCGCAGAATTTCTGGAAGTGAATATCAGCTGCCAGTACGTAACTCTTACTTGTACTTAGTTAGTTCCAGTCAAAAACATGTTGAGGATGATTACATGCTCAAGTATCCTACCAAAGTTACTATAGGCTAGATTTGAATGTCAGTGTTTGATGTGGCTTTGAAAAGATTAGTGTATTAGTTAGTACATTAAAAATTATTAGTACATTAATAATCTTCAGCAAGTGTTTTTCTTTTGGTGGTGGTGGTTGCTAAAATTGCAGATAATGAACAATAGTTTTTGTAATTTTAAACTTGAATATCTAAGCATCAAGAATGTCCAACACCTGGTATTTAGTTTGTCCTCTAGATGGAGTGTAATGAAAGAAGAAAAGATTCTGCTAAAATACGGGGAAACTGAGTTGGATGAGTCCTGTGACAGAATTTACGCAGAGGATATATTAGTCTCATGCACTCCTAGTTGGCATAGTCGAAAGTCTTCGAATATGGTCAAAACTATTGGTTGCATAGTTGGCTGAATTTGATCATTATTCCTTTCTGGTTTTGTCGACTTAGACAAGGAAAGAAAACGACAGTTGCATTTCCTCGCTGTGTTGTGTTCATCACTTTGATAATTATCCCCCCTCCCACCTCATTCTCTCCATTCCACCTGTCGCATTCCATCTATATTGTCAAGTTTTCTCAGCTACTGGTAATTGTACCAACCCAGAACACTGGAAAAGCTGTAACATGGCTGGGCAGATTAAATGCAATCAAAAAAAGATTGGTAGTTGATCTATTATTTGTATTCAATGTATGAACCTTTGACTATTAGATACATATTTTGTTCAGAACTGTTTGGTTCCTAACCAAAAATCATCCCTATGTGCCAAGTTCTTGTCTTGTTTCTTCGTCACCTATTAATATCAATGTTGCGGCTGCTTTCACTGCAATGCTCATTCATGTGGAAGGGGTAGAGACTCTGGCAGTGGTATCTAGTTGCAATGATGAACTTCTAAAATGACATTTGTAGTAGAGAGGTCGAGAATCAATTTTCCATTACATGCTGGCATTAATCTGCATAATTTGACTGAATAGTTGTCTCGATAAGGAAGAATCTATGACTACCAATTGTAGAGGGAATAAACGACAGGGAAGCAGACGGAAGGCATGTCAATAGGGGAGGTATTAACCATGCAGGAACTATTTAAAAGTCTTAGTGGTATAGCTAATTAAATAGACATGTGCACCTTCAAGATGTATATTAGATTTATTGGTATGTTTGGTACAAGGAGTGGAAAATAAAGAGATGGAAGGTGCGAGTGTTCAACTTTCTATCCCGAAGTGGTGAAAAGTTGCTGAGCAGAAAGGGAAAAAAAAATAGGTGGTGAAAAGTGTCTTTCCCTTGAGTTGTTTTGTTGAACAGGGGAAAATGAGAGAATTTCATTTTCACCCGTTGGCGTTTAGTACTAAAATAAAGGGGAAAATACTTGATCTAAGTATCTATTTTACTATTATGCCCTTTAAATATATTATAATTGTGTTTTGAGAATTGATCAAATGGGTAGACCTTTAATGCCATTTCAAGATTGTGTTCACTTCTCACCTCAATTTTGGGGGGAAATGTTAATTAAGGAGACGGGCTTTCGAAGACCTCCACTTATCCTTCCTCTAACTTTTCCTGCTATCAAACAAGAGAAAGTTAATGCAACCCTCCTATTTCCGTCCCCCATCCCTAAGCCCTCCATTCCCCACCACCCACCAAACATTATATTACGCTAGACAAATGTCTTTTGCATATACGCGTACTAGGTATACCCGTGCCCGTGGGCACGTGTGGTGCATTTTTTTTAATCAAGTGTATTGTTTAAAATTAGGGAAATATGAAAAGAATTGGGGTGAAATATGTTTAGAACTCAAAAAATAAAAAAAAAAATGAAGGGGGAATGTGTAAAATGGAGTAATTGATATGACACCTAAGTGTCACATCAACCGCTCTCTTTTAGACTATAGATATTGAAGTGGATGGGGATCAAAGCAGGTGGTGTGAACTCAATGCTTATCTGGCCTATCCCAAATCATTCATGTCCCTCAGTGTGGGACCCCCTATCCTACCACTTCCTTTCTTCAAGCGACTTCGCCAGTTTCCTTTCTTGTTGCCTAACTCACTGTTTGTGAGTTTCGGGAAGA
>JAOWAN010056036.1:0-12924 GCA_028566635.1 Lobelia cardinalis
AGGGAGGGGGTGGTGGTTTGAATTTTCTGTTGGTGGTGGTTTTTCTGGTGGTGGAAAAAATTGGTGGTGGCGGTGGTGGTGGTGGCGACGGTGGCGGGAATTTTCTGGCGATTGTGGTGGTGGTGGGAATTTTCTGGTGGTAGTGGTGGGAATTTTCAGAAATATAATAAAAAGATTTTTTTATTATTTAAAATTAATTTTTTTCTTATTTAATTATTTATTTCAATAAAGAAGGACAATAATGTCATTTAACATTTTTTACCCAGCAATATTGTTCACGTAAACACCACATCAATGTCATGTAGGATATTTATTGCCACGTATGAAAGTCAAATCGGTCAAAATTGGGCCAGGGACTAAATTGAGCATGTTTTCAATACTATTGTATCAAATTGGGCGCGTTTTTAGGTTAGGGACTAAGTGGGCAACTGCCTAAAAAGTCAGGGACCAAATGGGGCTTTTTGCCAAGTTTCCACCATATTAGTTTCCCCCCATATCCCCACGTACCGAGACCCCTACGTTTGGTGGGGTACAAGTTGAACCTCTAATCGCCTATTCACCCCCTTTTCGCTTTTACTTGAACCAAAAAAAGCGAGGAAAAATCCGTGTCGTAAAATTTAAGGAATTACCAGCTAGCCTAACTACATATGTTCACCACTCTCTTGTTTTCAAAGTATAAAGTGACCAAACCCATGTTACGATGAAATGGAACCGACATGGACTATAAATTTGCAAAAAAAAAATAGAAAAATAACATTATTACATGGCATTACCCACAAAAATAAATAACTAAATTATTATATTAGATTTAATAATTATAAAAAGGTAAAGAAATATTTTTAAAAACTTAATAAAAACTAAAAATTCAACTAAAAAATTAAGAATATATATATTGATTAAAAAAACCAATTTTAATGATTAAAAAATTTATTATTTTCCAAAAATACTTATACCCTATATTAATCACAAAATAATTGAATTATTTTATTTGACTAACTTTATTTAATTCATTAATTAAATAAAGGTGAGAAATATTTTTTACAAAAACTTGTAAAGGAATAAAATTTGAATTAAAAGAAATTAAAATAATATATAAATAAAATTTTAATCAAAAAAATTTTAATTTTATAATAAAGAAGAACCAATTGATCATTTCCCAAAAACATCTCTTTTAAGACATTAAAAAGATAATTAAGAAAAAGATAAAAACATTTTTAAAATTTTAAAACAATTTATCACATTGAACACACCGCTGTAAAAGCCACCTCCACCCCCACACCAGCACCCTCTCTCAAGCCACCACCACCATCAACACCACCAGTGCACACACCAGCATTCTTGCACGACCCAGCTACCATTTTCAGTTCCCTCTCTCCTCCCCAATCCCCTCATTCTTCAAAAAATCAGAAACCCTAACTCTAAGGCACAGATCAGGCGGACGAGATTCATCCATAGGAAGTTGAGGCACTCCAGATTTGTATTGAGGGAGAGAAATTCTCAAACCCACATCCCATTAAGTGTGCACGCTCAAATTCTAAGACCCTCATCTTTATCTTCTTTCTCCATCAAGTCCAGGTGTGCTTCTTTGGCTTTTTGAATTTCACTGTCTAATGGGCTTGCATCCTAAAGTAATATGAAAGTATTAATAGCTCCTAATTTCTGGGCTTGAATTTGTGCAAACTCTAGGGTCTTCCCAGAGAAAAATTGGGGAAATGACAGAGCCCTAAGTAAACTACCACAGATTGCAAAATGTTGGCATGTGTGAAATGTGTCAAAATCATTTTCTCCAACCAATGTAAATCTCTTGTGGGTTTCTTTTTATTTGTTTCAATCTAATCTTAATTTGGGTTGTCGATTTCTTGCTTATTCGAGTATTAGGGTTTCTTGTTTTGGGCATGAAAATGATGGCCCAACAAGTTGCTCTCAGAGTATTAGTAACGCTTGTCTTGCTGAAACACCAAGGAGACCGAATTATGTTCAATTTTGCTGATTTGTTTCAAACTAGAAAATGTCCGTGACCTCAAAAAAAATAAAAAAAATAGTGTAAAAGAGTAAATGTTTATGTTTGAGAGCACGAAATAAAATCTTTCCCCCGTTTTCCCCATGAACCAAAACCCTAACATTGGTGGGGTTCAAGTAGAACCTCAATTATAATACCTAGCTAGCCACTTTCTCTTTTACTTGAACCAAAAAAGAAAAAGATAAAAAAGAGAACTTCACACCCCTCATGTAATGAGAGATGAAATGCCGTGTATTGTGAAATTTCAAGGAATCACTGGCTAGCGTAAGCAAGTAGCAGTAGGTACAATACCTAAGCAAGTAGCAGTAGGTACAATACCTAAGCAAGTAGCAGTAGGTACACTACCTACGTACACCACTCTCTTGTTTTCAAAGTACAAGGTGACCAAAGTTTCGGAAAATTTAACCCCTGGAAGAGATTAATAGCTACTCTAAGCAAGTACACATCTTCCTTGAAATTGGATCGTTATTGTTCATAAGGCTGCTTTAAATTGTAATATAGGTACCAATCGAGAAAAGATTTGATGTTAGATGGCATAAGACTGATAACTCAATACCTATTTGGTTGAATTCTATAACAAGATTAAAAAACTATGGTAGGCACATGATTGATTATCAAGTGAAAGTAAGGACAAATAAACTGTGATTCCAAATTGAGCCAATAGGCTATTCACATAATTTCCGCTTCCTTGGTCTAATGTTATTGTTGAGAAAAGTAGTGTGGTCACATTCCACATAATACATCATCTTAACAGGACAAAACGAGCCCAAAGCACACACAGCTCATGGACTACATATGGTACAAATAAATATGTGTGCCATTATGAGAGAATATTATTTCTATTTTAGCACCTTTTTCCAACCTGAACATTATTTTAGTTTTAAACCCAGATGGTCAAAGTACTCCCTTGAGATGCAAAAACATGTATATCTACATTACATCATTTCAAACAATTGACAATATCAAATATTACATCCAATGCATCCACATGCAAAAACAATTTAACAAAAAAAGAAAAACAGTCTGTAGTAGTCGCTCTAACTTCTTTGGAATGCTTCTTGTTTCCTTTCAGGATCTAGTGGTGCCACATAAATGGCACACAAGCAACAGAAGGGGAATAAGGATAATCAAACTAGCACTAGCACCGGGAGTAGCAGCGGCAACACTCTCAGGTATGTTGCACTTGACAACTATGCAATCTCCATCACATGTATTTAAAGGCGTAAAAAAAAATTGAGTTTTATTTTTCGGCAAGTTAAGTTATATTGTTAATGCTTTGTTTTATGCTTAATGATTTTTAAGAGTATTTTTTTAGGAATTGGACCAGTTTATTTATCATAAGCACGCTGGTCAATTTGTCCACACTTCCTAATCTAGTTCTAGATCCTCCATTCCCCTCCATAGCCTTACCTATACATCAAACAGGTAGCACGAAAACCCTATTGCAATCAAGGGATAGATTATCATGCATCATATTTGAATAAAGTGGCAATTAATTGATCTTATTCATGATGGCCCCGCATTATCTCAATTTATTGAGGATTGTAAGTCAACAAAATTACAGCAATAGTTGCACGAGTCAAAATGTGCATTTGTTACCAAATCTAGGTTTTGAGTGCAGGCTGTACTATCAAATCTTCTAAATTTCTCATTGTTGTTTATCCACCAACCCCATGTTTTAAAAGGTAGCAAAATTATGTCTTGTTACTAAATAGAACCTTCATGTTACTGATTCGAACATTTTTGTTAAATAGAAAATTCAAGAAGCAAGAAATAAATGGCATGATGCAATATCAGTTAAATCCGCATGGAAATCCGCGTGGGGGAGCGTTCGCCAAAGTTCACAAAGGAAAATGGCAAAAGAAGGAAGTTGCCATTAAAGTGTACATAACCGAAAATTTTTCATACTGGACGGTAAGCACAAATGAAATAGTAATATGCTTAATGAACATACTAACTAATACTTGTTTCTGTTTTTTCTAATTTCCTAGAAAGAAAAGAGATTTTTTGAGGAGATGAAGAAGCATACCTGGCATCCCCATATAGTGGATTGTCTTGGCTACTGCGATGAGGGTTCAGAGCTAGTGGAGTATTCACGGGCATTTTTAGTACTAGAATGGATGGATTTCAACCTCGAAGAAAAGAGAGAAGGTAATTCCAAATAGAATTCAAATATGAAGCATTTAAAGCATATTTACTTTGTTGATTGGAACATGGAATAAACAATTGGGGTGGACATCTACGGGTAGAAACTTGATTTACAAAAGTATCTACCTTGGTATTGTTCTTAGAACCTCGATCCCATTAGCATATGAATCGTCAATACATGTTACGCGTACTTTAGATGCAAAAAATGGCCCACACCACGTGCAAATTCTTGGACATTCATGCATCTATGTTTTTATCATTTCTAGCCTCATAATCAATATACATATATAAAGGCATGATATTCAGCTCTCGGCTAATCATCACATAGGGGCATTTCGTGCTAATGTTTGTTGAGGCTTGGTTGCTCAATGATGCTCCTACTTCTTACGTTCTTGTGTTTGAGGGTATAGGACAATAGGTTCTCAGTATTACTATTGTTCTAAGAAGTAAAATGATTTAAGATGTTGCTTTTACTCGATATCCTTTAATAGTTTAATCGATATGTCCACGTTAATCGTAGGCTTTGGGTTTCACATCCTATTTTAGAAGTAAAATCCGCCAAATATTTATGAGCCAAGATCTCATATACACCACAATTCTCCCGAAGCCACTTCATTTTGAAACTACAAGGTCCCACATAAGTTTAAAGCTTATGCCTTCTCTAATGTGCTCGACTTAATGTATTGATTGACGTCATAATAACTACCTAAAAACCATATCCAATAACATATGCATAGTAAAATCCATGATTGTATGTTTGTTGTTCAAGGGTTCTTTTTGTATGCGATTTGAATTGGATTAATCCTCGTAAAATGGAGGACCAAGTCATGATTTGCATACAGGCTTTCGTGGTGGGAAGAATGTTCACTTTGATGTGAGGCATAAGTAATGAACACTTGTATCTTTGAGATAGGGTGTATCCCATCTATTTCATTTATGCGGGAGAAGTGCACAATTCTCACATGGGAGAAATATTTTATCGACCTTTTCTTCGAGCTATAGAGGTTTGGGGCTTTATGGAAGTTATCCAAAGGGATATGGTAAGGGGAGCTCCGGTTTAGTTCACCGGTTTCTATTTTCACTTTCGTGTCCTACCCACCGTTTTTGTTCCTTTTGAGGGCTCACATTGAAACTCATCGAAGGAGCAATAGAGATACTTTATGTTAAATTAAACAAATGAAATCAACAAACATAGAGAAAAAGATTACAAAGTGGTTAGAGGATCAGTTTCCTACAAAAGAGCATTAAATTGCTCCAAATCAATTAGCTCTCCGTATCAAAAAAGAGTTATTCTTCAGCAACAAAAAAATGACAACGAATTTTGCAAAAAACTATCTGGAAAGTGATATGGCAATGCTAGTACCACTTTAAACTCACCCCCAACTCACCTTAGTTAAAATATTTACCTTAATATTTTTTTTAAATAAAAACAAAATTACCTTTCTTGCACGCTCGACCACCCGACGTCCACCCCTTCTTCTCCCCCAACCCAACCACCATTCTTCAACTCCTCCAGATTTGATAATTTTCATAAATTTCAGATATACAATTTCATCAAACTCAATTATCAATTTCAATATCACATCAAAGATAGATACATCTAAAACATAATTGTGATTTGATTATCTTGATCATGAGGTGGAAGAGATAGAGAGAGATATGGAGACTAGAGAGAGATATGGAGACTAGAGAGAGAAGAAGGGTGATGTTGCTTGTCTTTAATGTGGCTGTTGTTAATTGCAAAAGCCATGTCTGCTTGTTGTAAAGCATCAAGTTTAAAATGCAAGTGGGTTTGGATGTGAAAGAAATTAAATGTTTGATGAAATTGGAGATTTGGAAATTAAATGTTTTATGAAATTGGAAATTAAATGTTTGATGAAATTGATGATCTCCAATTTCATCAAACATTCGATGCGATGGGGCAGTGACAATAGCGAAGCAGGTCAATTTCTTCTGGAGTTTGGTGGCAGAGCAGCGCAGAGGTGGCATTTGGCCGAGGTTGGTGCGGTTCTGTAGAGTTTGAATATTGTGATAATTTTAACCGGACAAAAAGGGTTGCTCTAATGTTGAAAAGAGGAGGAGAAGAAGAGAGATCTCAACCGCGGCGGCAGGATAAAACGGGTGGAGCATAGGTAAAGGAAGAGGACAAAGGCATGGCGGCGGAGGTGAAGGTAGTTAGAGGACTCGGGAAAATTTTTTGGAAAAGAGAAAGCTGTTCTCGTTTGCATTACACTGGATGGGTGGATTAAGAATGTATTAACGGGTTGGTTAATGTGTGAGATAGCAAGTGGGGGGCCACTTAGTCCCCATCTTTAGCCACATCATTTTGTGCAACACTCTTTGTATATTTTTTGTTTTTGTAGCATTACTCATTAAAAATGCATAAGAGAAAAAACGGAGGCAAAATAACATACTGCAGTACGGGAAACCCAAGGGGACCACTTGCCTAATGAAACATGCTCACGCAAGCGCAATGTGCATTCCACGGTGTGGCTTAGTTAGACAATTGAACTCAGCCTAACTAGACTAGGAAAAGAGGATTGTATCTTTACATAAACAATGCAACTCTCACGACAATACAAATTCTTTTTACTTCATTCTCAAGCAACTTCTAGTTTCCTACTAGTATAGTTAACTATTGTAATATTTACAATATGCTTGCCAATATACCAATGCCCCATCAATATTTAATCTGTCTTTGTTTGCTTTGATTTTTCATTGTTGAAGACCTTGACTGGCAAACCACGATTAGAATCTTGGTTGAAGCGACCGATGCAGTGAAGCATATAAACTCTATGGGGATGATAATTGGTGATTTGAAACCGGATGCAATAATGCTGGACAAGGTGCAAAACTTATCATCGTAGGCAGTAACATTTTATAAACCATGCAAGTGTTTCCTTACAGACCTTTCTATTGTTTTCTGATTCCCATTTTTGGTTGGCAGAAATACAATGTTAAGCTAGTCGACTTCAACATGTATGCCAAACCTAAAATGTATGCAGCAGTTCTCAACAAGGCATATGCAGCACTTGAAATTAGAAAAGGTAATTCAAAATTCTCTTTTAATAGTTTCGAGCCATGAACATCTAATAGAATCATTTTCTGCTTTACTAGATAACACTATGGCAGGCACAAAGTTAAGTTAATGAACACTGCAAGTTGTTACTCACATGAATATAAGATTAGAATAAGCACGTCAAATTCCCAAGTCGACAATGGTTGCCTCGTAAGTGTTAATCATAGAAAAATGGGTCGAATGCCAGATTTGGTGGCTCTATTACCCATGGAACCCCAATATTTCTGTCATATGTATTGTCTATTGGGATGGGATGGTTGCAGTGTGGATGGATGTTTGGCTGTGGAATATCCCGTTGGATTTTGCATTTACATTCTAATTTCACATACTTTATTAGCTGATTAGAGCAAGGAGGGTTTAATATACCTTTTTAAAAAATTCCATTTTCACTTTTTACAGCACGTGAATGATCGAGAGGCTTATTTAGCTCTTGGTGTTATTAATTTTCATTTTAGGGGCTGCATTCTCGTGGTCAGGTCCTTGGGTTTGTATTTTGGATGGTTTGTGTTGTTAGAATCTAGTATGTACTCTTAGCATCCCATTTAAGTCAATAACCTAGTCAATCCTTCTCTTATATGCTCATACGGAGCATGTTAGTGGCAGGTTGGAGAAACTTATGTCTGAGCAAAAAATTATCAAAGAGAGCAGTGTTGTGCAAAACAACAGCAGATTATGATAACCTTTTCCTAAAGAGTAGATTGGCGCATGTTTATCCTTGAGATCATATGTTTGGGGGCAAGCCTTGGGTTTCCCTAAATCATTATTACTACTCCAGTTTCACTTGAGAGGGGTTGGGGGGAAACAGTGATGCTGACTTACGTCGGCAGTTAGGACTGATTTGCTTCTTACGTTCTTGTGGAAGCAATAGAATTCCAGGGTCTTCAATTATCATGCCTTCTCAGTCTTTTATGGAAAAAGCCGATTTAAGGCCTCCATATGGGCGTTGACTAGTTGAGCTTTCTGAGGGGTTTAGTTTTCTGTCACTTTACAAGTTTATAGACGGGCCTTGCTTATAGACTGCCCTCCTTTCTTCCTTTTTCTCCTTTTTGCCATGAGCAAAGCTCGGGGAAGGGTTGCGTGTTATTGTGTAGCCTATGATCATTATAAGACAGCTGTTCTCAAAGTAGTAATTTAACATGCTTATAAAAGTCTACCATTACTTTCATTATGATCAACACTATTTTCAAGTAAAAAGCTTCTGCCTCCGAGCAGAATGGGATTGAAATCCACGTCACAATGTTATCAAGGTTATCAGTAGGCTGGAAAGTAACTACATCCAAATTAAGTTCAAGGTGATGCCCAACTCGGGCTCTCTTCAAATATAGATTGTTGGAAATTTTAGCATGTATGACACTAACTAAACTTTTTCAATTCTCTTGTACCAGGTAAAGGGGAAGCAGAGGATACTTCAGATGTATTCAGCCTTGGAGTAATTATCCTTGAGCAACTCATGAACAAGACAACGGAAGCATTTCCGGACAAGACTCCAGAGGGCAGGAATAGAACACACATTTCAACTGAAGCACGAGAGTTGCATCCAAAAGGAAAACTGAAAGTTCCGGAGAGACTTGCCAAATCCGGATGCACCAAAAAGACGGCTGCGAGGTTAGCAGAATTAGCAATCCAATGCACTAATGAAAAATTCGGGGACCGACCAAAAATTGAAGATCTTCTCACTGAACTACACGAGATTCAGCAAACTCATTCTAGCTAGTCCATGTTTGTTGTGTACTTGAAACTTCTAATGTGATAAGGGTAAAGGAAAAAGGTCAAGGTGATATGTTGCTGTTGAAATGCAAAAAACACCATTTTTGGGTTTTGATCACAAGTTTTTGACTGATGTTGTTGAAGGACTCCATATGCAATCTATCCTCTTCTCTATCATCGCCTCTGTGCATGAAGGGACAAAAAACATACAATGTTTTGATAGTGTTCAATATAAAAATACTCGAATCTTCTCATTTTTAGTATTTCTTCCTCCAACTTTAGTGTGTGCATTTCGATATGAGTGGTTAAGAACATCTTGTGTTCAAGGTGATTTATGTGCTTGCTTTTGTCCTGATTCTAATATGGAGTCTGAGGGTAGAAGTTTATTACTTTCTTTGTGCCTTGATAGCCATTTGGTGCTGCAGGAAGTTTCTAGAAACTGATTCCAAAGTTTTGATGAACTGTATTGCCTTATGTCTATTGATAACAGATGTAAGAAATTGCTTGATCATACCTCTATGGCTCACATTTATAGAGAAGTAACTCAGATAGCAGGTTGTTTCTCTAAGCTACGTGATTCCAGGGATCTCATTTTGGATCATTTGGTCTCAAGTAAGTTTGCTGTAGTTCTAAGGCAGGATATTTTAGACCTCCTTGAGGTTTTGTTTGTATTGTCTTTTGGGTAAGGCTTTCTAGCTAGTCCATGTTTGATCTGCAGGTTTCCTTCCCCATCATTTAGTAAGTTATAAAATCGCCGGGGAAAATCCCTGTTCAAAAGAATGTGGTTTCTGTATCTTCTAATGATAATGAATTGTTTTAGAGGGTTTTGACTAATATGGTGATATGGGCTCCTTGTTTGACTTGGCAAATTTACCGTGCTGTTCAAACATGCTTTATTTTTGGGTTGTGCATATGGGAGAAGCCTGGGTTGTGCCTCTGCAAGGCTGAAAGGTATGCTTAAGGACTGTTGCTAGGATGCCATTTTGCAAGGAGGGCTGCCGGATTGTTGTCTGGGTTTGCAAGTGTTTCATTGGCTTCTCAAACAAGCTGGTGTGGTTTTTATGATTTCTAATGTAATCTCAGTCGAGCAACTTGAACCAGCCTCTTCCTACCTTGTATGTGGTTTGGTAATTCTATGATAGGTTTTCCTAATGGATGAATGATAGCCTTAAAACAACTCTGGGTGATTTTGGGAAAGCGTTCCGAAGAAGTGATTATAAAGTTTGATTTCAGTAAACGCAAAATATTGGAATCAATTTAGCTGTGTTTGGCAACCACATGCCAAAATGGATTATGGAAAGGAAATTTGTAAGCCTACCCGCAGGTACATGTACAAATATAATAATTGTATATAAATTTAATGGTAAATCACGAAAACTATGAACAAGTTAGAAGCACTTCTCAAAAAAGGCACGGTCATGCAGTTCTCCCAAAATTCAAAAGTAATTTTAGGCCCTAAAAACTCTACGCCAACCTCACCCTTGTTGTGGAAGGGAAGGAGGGAGTAGTACTAATTATTAATCCATTCGTCTAAATGAGCGCCTTAGTTATTTTGCAAAAAGTCAATTTAATTTACCATTAAAGCAATATTGAATAGAGATTTACTTTGTTTTAGATTCTAAATTTCAAAATTCAAACTTTGCAAAAATATAGTAAACTATCAATAAACATTTGTATAACATTGCGACTCTAAATCAATTCTCACACAAAAAATGGTCAAAATATAATAAAAAATGATCCCAAAAAAAAGTCAACAAGAAATTCGTTTAGGGAAGGAGTGTGAAGTACACCAAGGGTGGGATTGCAAAACCTATTATATAGGGTGGTTTCGGTAGGGCAACCGTACCAAAACTTCATTACCATTACCATTATCGAAAAATTGGTAATGTAAAATTCATTACTATTACGGTATACCGAAATTTTGGTAGGGCACGGTAGGTCATTGACATTACCCATTTTTGGCTCAAGTTATAAAAAATTCAAATTACAAGTCAAATTACTTCACACTTATAAGCCAAAGTTCATTGTTGTGTTTTAAGGAATGCACCAAAAGAGACCCAAAAACTCAAATTACAAATTTAGGAGGTCAAAGTTCTACCCACTCCTATAAATATCAATATTATAAAATCACCAATTTTTAATTGGAGTATTGGAGAGGTAGTAGGATTATCGTTCGAGATTTTTTGAGATTGTAGTGTGTAAAATAGTCGGAAGAAATGAAGAATATAATATGTAAATAAGAATTTTTTTTTGATTTTTTATGTAATATAAATGTGAAATTACTAAATTATCCCTATTTCGGTACGATAATGGTAATATCGTGGTAATGACATCCATTACCATTACCCAACCAAATAATTCGGTACGGTACGGTAATGTTAGGACAATTTTTCGGTAGATATTTTTTGACAATTTTCGATATAGTAAGGTAGGAGTAGGACAATGATTATGGTAGCACAATCGGTATTTTTTTGCACCCTAATTATATCATATACCACTTTTCATTTATTCGCTCTCATCCGGCACCACAATTTTATTCGTCTTAATTTTTCAATTTAATCATTATATCATCTTATGTCGGACTCGTACCAACAACAATTCAAGTTCTCAATCTAACCTTAAGTGCTAATATTGCACTCTAGAGGAAACAGTCACTAGCACAAGAAAGAGCCCCTCATGCCCCTACAGGGTAAAGCACAAAAACTCCCAAACTTGCCACTCTTATAAGTTATAATTGGAAAAAGAGGGAGGGGGAGGGTGACAATACCTCGAAAGAAACCTAATAATGTGTCCCAAAAAGTGGAAGTGGATGGGATCTGAAAACCCAAACATGACAGCAGCAAATCTTTTGACCAATCTTCTGCTATGCGACCTAGTAATGGATCAAGTTTAGTATGTGATATTCTGATGGAATTTTAGCCTAAAATAGGTTTTTTTTAAAATTTGCGATAAAGAGAGAGATAGAGAGACGCACCAATAGCAACAGACGTGGCTGACCAGCCTGCACTCTCTGTTCGTTTCGTACGGTAAGATTCTGATGTAATTTTAACCTAAACTAAATTAGGTAATTTTGGGGAGAGAGACGCAACCAATAGCAATCGAGACGCTGCCCTCTCTCTGTTCATTTCGGTACGAGAAGACACGCCGGGTAATCCATAAGTACGCCGCTTCAAATCAGAAGATTGTAAAGAAAAGGTTGTACGATCTCAGATGCTGCGGATGGGGAGAGAGAGAGCGAGAGGGGGGGTACTTGGTGTTGGCTCCTGACTATTTACAGCACATATGTTTTTCTCTTTCCTCTCCCCAAAAATAAAACACAGCTTTATAGGGAAAAAGTCTTTTCGAAGCGAAAATATATTCAAAAATGTCTTAAAAGTAATTTTTCTTATTCAAAACGTTACAAATTAACTATCAATACCATAAAATTAAAATTTTATTAACATTATTAGTGGATAAAACTTTGTTCATTCTAATTGAGAATTATTAAAAATACTTATAAATTCCAAAAAGTCCTACACTATTTTAGTGGATGCCTGCTATTAATTAGCTTACAAATTAAAAATTTTCGCTATTTTGTTTATTATTCAGATACAACCCTTTAGTGTGTACATTTATACTTTTAAAACTTTATATTAAAAAATAAAGAGAATACAAAATGTAAAATTAAAAAATACATTTTTTTAATGTTATATCATTTCAAAAATATTTTTGGTCCTAAAGTTTTCGTGGGGTTTCGAAACAAGTCCTCAGGTTCCAAAAGTTTCATAATAGGCCCTAACATTATATTTTTATTTTGGAACGGGGTTTTTTTCACGGTTTCGTTAATTATCAGACGGAATGAATATCACGTGCTGTGCACGAGACTTTTAGGGGCTAATTATGTCTTTTACCATTTTGATCTCTCTCAGACCCTTAATTGAAACGGGTGACGGTCAGAGAAGAACCCTAATCACTTTCACCGATTGCGAAA
>JAOWAN010056047.1:0-12922 GCA_028566635.1 Lobelia cardinalis
TTGAAATCAGTTTTAAGTTTTAAAATAAGCTATTCACCCCCCCTCTAGCTTATTTTCTTTCCAGTGGGACTAACAGACATGTACTATTTGCTTCTTGAATTGTCAATCTGACAGTTTGAAAATGTTCACCGATTGTGTGTATGTATTGTGAATGTCTCGTCTTTTAGGAATGCTTGTTTACTTGATGTTGGTGAAATTTTGGCGGCACTTCCTTTAGTTCTCCGGATGTATAGTAGATGTCGGCTTATTTAACCCTGTCTATGTCGTGTATTTGGAGAAAAATGGGGAGGTACAGTTGAAATTTCATCAAAAACAAGTAACCATGCATTTATAAAAGACGAGGCATTCACGATACATATATGCCGGTGCATTTTCGAATGAGATAGAAGTCTAACCGCATCTTTTGAAACCTAGCAACGTAGGTCACTACATATTAATCTATAGTAATAAAGATGTTAATTATTCCTCCTGTGAATGCAGTAAGTACTGATCATTGTAATGGCGAGTGATGACCGTAGTTGGATGTATTACCATTTCGTTTCTAATCAGAGTCAGCTTACATAAGAGTTCATTAGAGGGGTGAAGCATTTCTTTGAATTTTCATTGGCACGTAAAAACTATATGCATGGGGAGAAAATGCGTTGTCCGTGTTTGAAGTGTAAAAATCATAAGTTTAAGACCTCTATGCTTGTTGTGAAACATCTGTATCAATATGGTTTCGTTCCGAATTACACGAGGTGGATTTCTCAAGGAGAACATCTACCGAAGTTTGTATATCCGAATACTCCTCTGATCAATGCAACGAAAACAGATATGATCACTGACAGAGAAGAAGGGGAAGGGTCGGACGAGGGCATGCAGGATATAGTTAGGGATGCAACGGGTCTTGATGTAAATTGGGAAGAAAATGTTGAGGAAGAACCCAACGCTGATGCTAAGAAGTTTTACAATGTTATAGAAGCTGCAAAGAAGCCATTGTATGCAGGATCTGAGCTAAACTTGTTGGAAATTGTAGTCGAGTACTTGAGCATTAAGTCGAGTAATAACATGAGTCAATCATGTTAATTATAACCAAGTTGTGGCTGCAGCAAAGCGAGGGATGCCACATGGTAATTGTATGGTTGAATCGTTCTATGAGATCATAAAGTTAGTAAAGAAGCTAGGTCTTTCGTAGCAGAAGATTAATGCATGTAAAAATCAATGCATGTTATTCTATAAGGAGAATGAAAGCAAAACAGTGTACGATGTTTGTAAAGCGAGCAGATGTAAGGAAAATCGGCAGGGGAGTACAAAACGAAAGAAGAATGTACCTTAGAAGCAGTTGATATGGTACATGCCTCTCACTCCGAGGTTGCAACGTTTGTATGCATCTAAGGGTAATGCAGAGGCTATGCGTTGGCATAAAGAATCCATCTGACCGAGAAGCCTGGAAGCATTTCGATGCCAAATACCTCGATTATGCTGTAGAGTTAGAAACATGAAACTAGGGATATTTTCTGATGGTTTCAATTCGTACGGGCCGGGCGTGAAAACCTATTCATGTTGGCCGGTTATTATTACTCCATACAATCTGCCTCCATGGATTTGTATGAATGATCTTTATATGTTCTGCACGTTGTTCATTCCAGGACCTCATAGCCCGGGCAAGAATATTGATGTGTATCTTCGGCCTTTTATTGATGAGTTGAAGGTTTTATGGGCGGATGGGGTTCACACATGGGATGCGTATAAGAAGCAAAACTTCAACATAAAAGCTTCAGTTACGTGGACAGTTAATTACTTCCCAGCTTATGGAATGTTTTCTGGTTGGAACACACATGGTGTTGGATCATCTCATTTGATTTGCTTAAACCCATTCCTTATGCTCACTTAGGACCCCTCTTTTTGTGTTTTAAGTATTGGCTTCAAATCCAAGTAAGTGGTATGCCTTATGTCTCACATTTAAGTCTGACTGCTTAAGCAAGCTCATTCGTGCCAACCAAGCCACCAATGATAAGCAACCAAAATCCATCCAATGAGCACCTTTCAAATTTCCTACAACTCAAGGAAGGATTGCACACAATTCTTCTTAAAAAGATTGCCGGAGTAGCTGTAGAAATTCATCTTGCTTAAAGATCTCAGGATAGTTGCTGAAGCACCTCAGCTTAAGCAACCTGCTTAAGGCAACCCACTCTTTTCTTTAAGAGCGCAATATTCAAATCCAATCAGAGCTACTCAAAGGACAATTGGATTATCCACCAGGAGATAAACGAGATAAAGTTTCCATTTCTCTCACTCTTCTTTTTCATATCTTTATCCAGTGTTCATTATCCTCTAGTGTCCCTTAAAATAGAAAAAGAAATCATAAGGAAGACCAATCCTACCTAACGCTCTCGTGTAGTGTTATTCTTCCTTATTTTTTGCAGGACATCGTCGGTTGCCCACGTACTCCATAGATTTATGGCTTATCACCTCAACATTAAATGCAAGCATTAATAGCGAAGATTGTGAAGATCCAGCCAAAATTCAAACACCAATATTGGAGCCAAAAACATTCCAACGGAACATTAATGGCGTCTATAAATAGAAGTCTTGAAGCTCTTGCTCAAGTTGGAGATTTTAGAAGAGAGAAGCCTAGAGACTTAAAGAGACCTCAAGCATTAAAGATTTATTCTCTTCTCAGATATATTCCTTAGACTTTATGAGTGTAATAGATTAGATACATTCTCCCCACTCAAACACTTACCCAATCAATACTGTGAGTGTCTCCCCAACATCCATATTTTTTGAGGCACATTAATTGCTAGCTTTACACCGAGTGAAATCTGTTCTAGATAGAGAACCCATTCACTCAATAAAATCAAAATCTAGGTTAGGCACTTGTTGATTGTACATGACCCATTAGTGGTCATTAGGTGTAGTTACTTAAATCTAAAATGTTGGGCTAAGCAAGATTCCTTCCTTGTAATAACTTAGTGCTCTAATCTAGTAAAACAGTTCACAAATCCTAGTACAATCAACTAGGTAGTGGAGGTAGGAGTTATTTAACACTCCAAACCACTATACATCCTTTTGTTATTTACTTGCTTAGATACTTGCTTAATATCACTGTTCTAGTTTGCTGACGCTACTAGTTAGTTCAACAGCTAATACTACATAAAGCATCTACTTGTATTTACATATTGTTCTTTCCTATCTTACTTCAACTTATAATTTTCAGTTCCTTGCTTAACTCTTTCACTAAGAATGCATGTTGCTTAAGAAAATAAGCAAGTGTGCCTCTTACGAGTTAAAACTGGTTGAGTCTTTTTCGTAGCTGCTTAAGCATCCTGCTCAAAGTAGCTTACTCAACAAATAGTTTGGAGAAAGAAGTTAAAAACTTTTAATAGGCTATTCACCCCCCCCCTCTAGCCTATTTTGGCCTCCTACTATCTCTTCCTCTCTCCTCTCTCACATCTCCTCCCTAATAGCAAAAATAATTTTAGGTCTTGCGCCTCCTTATGGAAAAAAGCATTTCAGATCTTGCGCCTCCTAATAGCAAAAATCATTTCAGGTCTTGCACCTCCTAATAGAACAAAGCATTTTAGGTCTTGCGCCTCCTAAATAGCAAAAAGCATTTTAGGTCTTGCGCCTCCTAATAACAAAAAGCATTTTAGGTCTTGCGCCTCCTAATAGCAAAAATCTTTTCAGGTCTTACGCCTCCTAAATAGCAAAAATATTTTTAGGCCTTGCGCCTCCTAACAGCAAAAAATCATTCCAGGTTTTGCGCCTCCTAATAGTAAAGAAAATATTTCTCCGCCAAATTTGCGCTCTTAAACGTGAAAGTGTCCCTTTCAAAACCAATCATTTCATAACTCTTGCATTTCCGTGAACTACGTCTGGTCTGATTTCTCTCTTTTAAATGAGAATACGTAGGAAACCCCAAGCGAGGTTCGACCGCTTTCGGGCCAAAAATGGTGGTCCGTTCATATCAAAGACGTTGTTCGCTCGTTGAGCAAACTGCACAAGCATCGTCGCCAAGGGGCTCTGTAGACACCCCATTTTTTACCCTAGTAAAATATTTTACTAGAAGGGTTTTTAATAAAATAAAAGAATCCAAGTAACATTAATAATTATGTTACTAGCATTGAATAAATATGCATGCTCAAATGTTGCACTTATACATTACTAATGTGATGTAACAATTTATTTTGTAGGATAAAAAGAGAGAAAAGACAAAAAAGAATACTTTCTCTCACAAAGATGATCATCCTAGTAGAAGACAAACACATGCGAAGAATGAAAGAATGAGTAATCAACCTTGCTAAGCGATGTACACTTAAGGAATTTAATCATTAGCACTTTAGTACATTGGACAATAGGTTTTAACTCAATTTTGGCCAAGAAAAAGGCCAAATATCCAGACAGCCTTACGTGGGCCAGTCCGGCCCAGATGAACTGTTTCTGGATTTTTGACCTTTTTCATAAAGGGCAAAAGGGTAAAACTCATGTTACCTCCCAAGGATATTTTGGATATTTTGGGGCCTTAAACAAGGCTGGATACTCCTCCTCCACCTATAAATACCGCTTATTCCTACCATTAAACTCATCCCTCATTCCTCTCTCATTCATCTCTTTTCACCCTTGAATCATCCATTTTCTACACCATTACTCTTTTAAATCATCCTTTCACTTGAAGAAAGCCCAATCTCTCTCATCAATCATGTTAATCTCTCTCATCATTAAAGATCATCCTTAAGAACTTAAGAGTTCTAAACCACTTGTCCAAACCTCTTGGAAGTAGGTGAGTTTACTTCTTACATTTATCTTGTAAAAGTTCATTTCTCCATTTTTTTCATGTAAATTACTTGAACCTCCACTTGGTGACAAACCAAGTGGAGAATATATGTACATTCTTCATATGATATGCACTTGTTCTTGGAGCTAAGTCTCCCTTTAATTCTTGTTCATTTATTGCTTATATATAATATATTATATAGCACATAATGTGTAAGTTCTCCAAGTTTGGGATTACAATTCTCTTTCTTGTGAGTTGATCTAAGTTTTTCATTTCTATATATGTATATAATATATTATAGCACATAATGTGCAAGTCCTCCGAGTTTGGGATTAAAAATCTCTTTCTTGTGAGTTGATCTAAGTCTTTCATTTCTTTATATGTATATACTCTATATTATAGCAAATAATAAGTGCAAGTCCTCCCAAGTGTGGATTACAATTCCTACTTTGTGAGTTGATTATGCATTTACATTTCTTTATATATTGTCTATATTTATATCATATGTATATATTATAGCATATAATGTGCAAGTCCTCCAAAGTGCGGATTACAAATCTCACACTTTGTGAGTTGATCATGTCTTTACATTTCATTTACATTGCTTATATATATGTATATACTATTATATGTGTATTACACATAATGTGTAATCCTTAAAAAATAGTATTACAAATGTCACTCTTTGAGTTGATTTATATTACTATATGTATATTATACATGTATTTGTACATATTATGCAAATGGATCTTCAAAGTGTGGTTTTAGAATTCCATCTTTGAATTAAATATAAGTCTTTTAATTCCTTGTACATACAAGTGTGATTTTCAAAGTATGGGATTAATATCTCATCTTTGAGTTAAATTAAACTTTCTTTCTTCATTTTCCTTTTCATTTTAAATGACCACTAAAGGACCTAGAAATGAAGGAAATGCATATGTTCATGAACCTCACAAAGGTTCACTCCTTTCTTGGATTCTCAAAAGAGATGAATACACTAAGAGATAATTTACATACACATCTTTTTAAATATTAAACTTTCTTCAAACATTCAAAAGCTTTCAAAACATCCTACAAATGATGGTATTGTTTCCAAAGTCCTTCAATGACTTGGACAATGACGCTTGAAGGATGACAAACAAAGGAGTCTTACTCCTAAGTTCTTTTGCATAAATACATAAACATTTCTTCATTTACATGATTAAGGTGTAAATTTTTCCTAATTTGCATGATTAAAATGCACATCATTTTTTCTTTCAAATACATGACTAAAATGTAAATTCTATGTAAATACTTTCTCCTTTTTTTTTCACATGAACAAAATGTACATTTTCTCTTCTTGCATGATTAATGTAAAGTACATGATGATTAGACCATGCTCACCTTTTTTTTGCACCCTTCTTGAATCTCATGTAAATAACCAACCAACCAATTGACCGACCAATAGGAGACATGCATGCTAGAACATTATTGAGAGACCGAAAGTGTGAATTGGTGCCTAACCCCTTCCCGATTCGTAACCTAGCCCCCGGACCTACAATCTCTTGCATTTAAAAGGCTTGTGCTTTCGAAGTCTTAAATATAAACGGAGGTGGTGACACTCAATTTTTCATACAAAGTTGAGTGGTCACTAATGAAAAATTCGCATTTGTACCAAAGTTCTCATCGCATACGCCCGATGACACGTTTCATCCATGAAACACGATTAGCGCTTCGTTAATCCGAGGGGCGACTCTTCTGGGAAAATCTTAAGAGGGCTAAAATCTAGAAATAATGTTCTTTCATGCTTCTTTCCTATAATTGCTCAATTGTTGATTGGTTTATAATGATTGATTGGAACATTTGATCAACATGAATGCTTTGCCATGTACAAACTTGGGGCTTAAAGCTCACTTACATGTTTAAATGCATTACTTGCTTCATTGTTGTTCATTCTTGGGTTGGTAAACCCATTTGGTCTCAATCTTGGGTAGTAAGACCCTAAGTGCAAATCAAAGGAGATTCAAGAAGAAAATAAATACTTGTGCTTGCAAAAGTGAGGTAACGAGGTCTAGGCCTCAAAATTTCTTCCCTCTCATCATTTCTTTGCATCTTTATGCTTTCATCACCCTTGCATTCTAAGCAAGATAAAATCAACTCTTACTTGCTTAAGTACTTGTTTGATGAAAAAGAAAAACAATCATCTTACCTCTTTAAAGGTCACTCATTCTTTGTGAATAAGCATGATCATAAGTTGCAAAAATATTTTCAAAAATATTTTCTTAAAAACTTTGATATCTTCTTCCCTTAAAAAAAATCTCATTTTTCTCTATCTTCTTAGATACCGCACACACATTCACAAGTACACTTGAGTCTATCATCACAAAATCCGATGGCTCCTTGGAAGGGGCACCGGTTAACTAAGCCGACGCCCGACAAACGAGACTATCCCTCTTTTCCCCATCATACAATGGACAAGGGAAGTGTACCCCGACAACCCCACTCAATATCAAGCACATAGTCTTAGGACACTTCTTGAGACCGGCTGGTATATTTGTCTTAGAGATTATCAATCAATCTAAATGGATCAAGAAAAAAGAGTCATGGCTAAAAGAGTCGAAATGATCACTTATACACCAAAAATGCAAAAAAAATTCAAGTGATCATAAGCCAAGAAAAAAGAGTCATGGCTAAAAGAGTCGAAATGATCACTTATACACAAAAAATGCAAAATAGAGTCAAAATGAAGATAAGCAAATAAAATAAAATAAAAAAGAGTCATGGCTAAAAGAGTCGAAATGATCACTTATACACCAAAAATGCAAAAAAGAGTCAAAAAGAATATAAGCCAATAAAATAAAATAAAAAAGAGTCATAACTAAAAGAGTCAAAATGATCACTTATACACTAAAAATGCAAAAAAGAGTCAAGTGATCATAAGCCATAGTTTTGGTTCACAAAAGAGTCAAAATGACTACAAAAAAGTCAAATACAAATGGTCACAAACCAAATGAAACATTAACTTGATTGGCAATCTTAGAGGCATGACCTAGAATAGTAGGAAGGTGGATCCCCGAAAAGACATAGAACTCTTACTCAAGGCTTGTCCAGCCTTTGGGGAGTCGATGTACAGGTGGAATACAAGAGGTCTATGTCTTGGAGAAGGAATCAACTATCCCAAGTGGTCCATTGACCCAAGACGGACTTTACCCGTCCGACCTACTTAGGTCTTGGTTGTGTTGCATACATACTTTCATGAATTGAATGTCTAAGATGAGTCAAGTCAAACCACTTACCATTAACCCTTCACCCTTCACCTCAAAGCCTAAAACACTTTCTTCCCATACCTCTCAGCTTTTCCCACACCACAAGTTCGAGAGATCTTCGGTCAAGAGTGCAACATCCGCAATCTTCATCAACTACAAGCTCGATTTCGTCTTCTTCATCGCACTACTCTAGATGTCCGATGAAGAAATTCCACTCAACTCTTCATACCGCAAAAACAATTCGGGTTTAGGGGTCAACATGACACAAGAAGGAGAATTCATCGGTAACTAAAGCATGTCCAAACCTCCTCAGAACTTGGGGCTAAGCGCCCTCCTCACCTTGCATCCCGAAGAATGAAGAAGCATTCTGGCCGCACTTACTCTCAGTTTAGAAGGCAAGAAGTCAAAAGGGAATCCTCTTCCCTCTCTACAAGTCAACTACTTTCAAGGAGCTTCCTCCTCAGTGATCCCTCCTCTCACCGACTCCAACACCCAAGGGGCTCGGCCACCACAAGTCAACCCGGCTCACTTCATCGGCACTTTGAATGGGATGGCACTCCAAAACACAAGTGGGAACCCTTCCCAAGTCCAAGCATCCATGGAAGGTCAACCTACGACAATTCATGGTCCCGACCCCTATAGAAGAAATAACGTCAACAACCGGCCACGACCCGAAGACTTGACGACCTCCTCCATCAATAATGGGGGACTTGCCACTAATGTAATGGGCACATGGGGGAACACTCATTGTAATAGCTTTGATAGGAATCACATGTATAGTAATGCCAACCACAATGGAGCTTACTCTTATCTTAGGGTAAATGAGATGAATAGAATGTATGGGAATCCTAATACACTTGTAACTCCCAATGCCACGCACATATATTCCCTCATTCCCCAACATGGAACTGTCAAAGGAGAAAGAGGCAATACAAACTTGGGGCTTGAAGCAAATGGCCCGAACAGAACTACACCCTTTGTAACAAATAAGGGGCTTCCCAGTGCCAACTTCAACGGTCCGAACACTACAAATTGGTGCGTCAATCCAAACATGTTACCTCCCCACGTACTCTCGAGCATCCCTCTCCAAGTTACAATGACTCCGGTCGAGAAAGAGTTTAAGGAATTGCGAGACATGGTCCTAAAGTTCATGAGCAAAGAAGGTACGAATTTCCAAGCTTTGAACTTCTAAGACATAGTCGTCCTACCACAGAAGTGCAAGATGCCCGAGTTGAAGATGTTCAATGGTACCGGTTCCCGACGTCTCACTTGAAGTCTTACACTTTTGCTATGAAGACTAGAGGTGCTACTCCGCAAATGATGGCTACCTACTTCCCACTTACATTGGAAGGTTCGGCCCAAGAATGGGTCATGACATTGGATACCTCTACTCTCATCAATTGGGAAAAGGTGTCTGAGTTGTTCCAACAACGGTATGCCGATAATAGCAAGAGGGGGAACGACAAGAAAGAGCTCAAGAATTTCTGCATGAAAGAAGGGGAGTCCTTCACGGACTTTGTCAAAAGATGAAAAGATAAGGTAGCTCAAACACTCGAGCGGCCCACAAAAGATGAAGAAGTGGACATGTTCCTCAACAACTTGAAGTCGTTCTACTTTCATAAGATGGTGTGTGGTGGCTACCCTAACTTTGATACTTTGATGGGGGCCGGCCTTAGAATTGAAGAATGCCTCCGTCTCGGGACTATGAAGGATGACATTTCGCCAAGTGTGAATGCTTTCAAGACAAGCAAGACTATTTCCTCGTCCAACAATGTGGGAAGCACGAGTAATGGTGGACACGAGAACAAGATGTGGTCGAAGAGAAACTTTGATATATTGCCCGACACACAAGGAAACATTTTTAGATCACTCAAGGATCAAGTAATGGTCAAACCCTTAGAAGGTTGGAAGCCGAAGGCAATTTCTTTGCCTCCAAATTGGGACCACAAGAAGTTTTGTGAGTACCACAACTCTCCGGGACACGCCACTGATGAGTGTCGAATTATAAAGAACTACTTGCAAGACCTCATAGAAGATGGCAAGTTGGAAAGAGGAGTCCAAACCTCCCCGCATGGAACAACACAAGGGGCTAACTGAGCTCCTAGATCGGCCATCCTTTACAATCTGTATCCAAGCTAATGTAGCTTCTGTCTCCAAGTCAAAAAATCTTTCTCACCTGTCGACCCTTTTAAGGTCCTTTTCAAGTTCTCGAGTCTTTGCTTGTTGTCTTGAGTCTTCCACCGACATGATGGACCTTTCCCCATTGCCTCATGTTGGTGCCGAATATGTATCTTCCTTTGTTTTCAAGTAATGAGAATATACTCTATTGCCTAGCATCCTTGATTGCCAATTTTCTTAATGATGAATTAACTCAAGATCAAAACATGATAAATTCATTGTTAATCAAGATTCATTTTGAAAATAAATGGACCGCAAAGATGATTGAAAAATCAAATCAACCAAATACAAGCTAGGTACCTCGACAAAGATTGCGTTCCACGAGTTGAGAGAGAGTTATTCGTGAGAAAGCTAGGGGCTAGATCTTGGCACCAAGAAGCAATGATCGACCATGCAAGGCATTCAAGAAAGAATCAGCTTCAAAGTCGAGCGAAAAATAATCATAGTACAAGAGCAAGAATGAAGTGGCTACCATGACTCATTTCACTAAAAGAGAAGGGGCTTGGTTACCCAAATTTGTAAATTGCTACAAGAGGATGAGAATGCTCGCTAGATTGAGACCCAAAATGGGCTACCTAGGAAAAAGTTAGAGCAATGTACGAAAAAAGATCCTGCTAGGTTGAAATCCCGAAAGGGCGGCCTAGCCAAACATTGGGCGTGCAAAGAAAAAAAGAGAAAAAAAAGAAAAAAGAACAAGATAAAGAAAGTCTCATTGGCTCTTGAACAATCTTTCTCCAAACCATCAAGTTCGCTTCTCTTGAAGCTATATACCGAGTCATGGTAGACAAGATCGAATGCAAGCATCAATCAAGAGACAAGTCGATTGGGCATCTCCAAAAGAAGGACGACTTCTCCACAAGCAAAAGAAGACAAATCTCAAATCAGTGTAGAACTACGGTGACCTGAGCCTCTCATCGAGGAACATAGGCAACCCCTTGGAGTCCGGTCTCATCAAAGCAAAGAGAGAAGTCATCTCATCAATGAAGCAACAAGAAGAGTTCTTCCCCTAGTTAGTCATTGGGCAACTCTCTCATAAGAACAAGTTGGGACACGACACGAGTCGGAGTTAATTGCTTGCTATGCTTCCCAAAACACCAAAAGACATCAAAATATAATAATTGAACTTGGGTCCATTTAAAGTGGTCAAAAGATGCTTGGCAATAGTGTATGCTCAAATCTTAGAGTCTTATTTCCAAGTCTCAAGCCTTTTTCATTCAAAGGCTCACTCACAAAAATAGTCAAACATTTGGGGCTTCCCCTTTGGTGCCATCAATTTTTCAGGTCTCATTTCTTAGTCTCGAGGATTTTTTTTTTTCATTCAAAGGCCGTATAAAACATACACTCAACACTTGGGGCTTCTCCATGAGTACCAAAAGGGCCTTTGTCTCTTCTATCCCTTCAATCATTCTTCGTGTCGATCAAAGTATCACCTACCTACTCACCATCCCTTTACAAGGAGGCGCCGAACTAGGGGCTTAACATCAACACTGCCCCGAAGGTTACAATGTGAGAAAGCACAAAAAAAGAAGCTCGCTAGGTTAAAAACCCGAAAAGGCGGCCTAGGCAAAAGAAAGAGTGTGCACAAAAGAACATAGAGAAAATAACAAACAAAAAAAAGGGTGTGAGAATGTGAGAAAGCACAAAAAAGGATCCCGTAGGTTGAAAACCCGAAAGGGCGGCCTAGGAAAAACAAAGGGTGTGCTCGAAAGAATAAAGAGAAAGAAAAGGATGTTGCTCCTTGAATCGAGGACATCTCGAACCGTACAATGGAGTGGATTACGCTTGAGCTTACAATTGAAGAAGGAATTTGGATGTCGGCGCTCGCATCAGAACAGACTGAGATCTCACCCATTCCCAAAAGCCAGGAAACTGTCAAGCAAAAGCCACATCTCCCTCAAATAGTTCACCTTGCCAAACGTGCATTACCTCTATCACCACAAAGGCCACAAAGACTTGACTCATCAAAGATGATCAACATTGTTGCATCTCTTGCATAACATCCTTCCATACCTAACTGTTGCATACATTGCATGATTCACATATGGCATGCATTGCGTATCCATCTTCAAAGTCCCACATGTCAGTACAAGACGACACTACATGGACAACAAAGTAAAAGAAGTGAAGATCAAGCAAAGAGAAAAGATCTTCCCACAGTGATAAAAAAGGGGACGAGTCCAATAGAATCAAAAGAGCAAAGCTTGCACGAGAGGACGAATCCCCGGCAATGGGCAACTCACACAAGACAATTGTTCAATCACCTAACTTGAAAAATATGCACCGCACAATCATCCTTTGCAAAAGCAACATGATGCAGCGTATCCTTCATAAGCATGCATATATTTTCCAGCTTATTATGCACCTACACGAACTACGTGTAGTCTGATTTCTCGCTCTTAGACGAGAAATTATAGGCAACCTCTATGAAAGGGGGTTCGACTGCGACTTTAAAAGAAAATGTGAGAAAAATCACTTTTCGCCATAGGGCATTTCCCCAGCAGATTTCAAAAAAAAATATCATTTTATGTCTTGCGCCTCCTAATAGCAAAAAGCATTTCAGGTCTTTCGCCTCCTAATAGCAAAAATAATTTCAGTTCTTGAGCCTCCTAATAGCAATAATAATTTCAGGTCTTGCGCCTCCTAATACCAAAAAATCATCTCAGGTCTTGCGCCTCCTAATAGCAAAAATCAATTCAGGTCTTGCGCATCCGAATAGCAAAAAACATTTTAGGGCTTGCGCATC